>DWDT01005793.1:0-10159 GCA_018245595.1 Microceris scylla
AACTGGTGAAACGTGGGAGTGTTCTGCATTCCTCTGCCTACCTCTTCGGGGATTACAGGCGTGAAGTTACGTTTTTTCATTAGATAGATATATTTTGTAACGTAGTGGACCTAACTTGAAACCTTGAGAGACACCCCATTTCCGCAGTAGATAGAGTAGGTACGCATTAATTTTGTTGACTGTCACTTTAGCGCTTACGTGTAGCCTATACACTAAGCTACGATCGATTTTTTCATAAATCAAATTGCCTGCCATGCTAGACATTACTCAAGTAGACTGTACGTGCTTAATTATATTAGTATTACCGTAGGTAGATACAATCAAGTGTATTGTCACTAATTCATAATCAATTTTGACAAAATAGAAAAGTAATAAAATGTGTTTTCTTATTTCAGACTCTTCAATGTCCCGCAGCACAGCGCCAGTAGACGGGGTTGACCGCTATGTATACGGAGGTTCAGTTACACCGCTTCCACGTTCGCGATTTCAAGAGCGACTTCGCAGTTCTCAACAGGAGATTAATACATCAAAGTATGTTTTCAACTGCATAGAATACCATTTCTTAATACTTATAAGTGACATTATACGAACAATAGACAGAACGTAGTCACCAGATAAAATTTATTTTGTAGGTACATATGTATGTATATACAAACATAAATAATAATTATAATGAAATAAATATTTACTGTAATTTTAACTATCGATAGTGTTGGAGTTATATATAAGATATGTTATGACATTCATTAAATGTATTTATATACCTTATAGAGAATAAAAACTTTTGAATTTGAATTTAAATTTTGAATTCGGTGTTAAGAATTGGCTATTTTCAGTGTTACGCCGAGAATGGCCCGAAGCGACATCATGGGTTCTCGGCTCAGCATGGAAAGCACAAATCCTTTCGACGAAGAATGTCCTGTTCCACCTGTGCGAGCATCACGACGCAAGAAAAAACGCGCTGCCCCCCTTCCCCCTCTCACCACAGTAGAAACAAAAGAAACAGTTGAAACGATACCACAAGTCACGGTAATTTTTATACATTTATTTTTATTTATATAACGGAATTTTTCACCACACGGTCTTATATTCAGCCGACGATATTAGAAAAATCTGTTATAAAGAGGAATAAAATCACTTTAGAACATAAAAATAACACATTTGTATCTGTTAATGCTGATGGCATCATTTGACCGATAATACCATAATCTTATGAGAAGTTGACGTCTACGTATTTTTTTCTCAGGTGAGTAATGATGAGTTGGTTCTTCGAATAACTGAACCTGACGACAAACTGCCTCCTAAACTGGATGGTGAGGACGATATAGATGAATTGAATTTGAAAATTGAATTAAAAATTACTGAAGACGAAGAAGTCAAAATAGAAGAGAAAGTTATTGAAGACAAAGCAGTACCTGTTGCAGAACCTGAAAATGCAAAGCCTACGGAGACATCAATTATTTCGCCTGAAGATATTCAAGAATCAATCGACAATTCAAAGGAACTGGAACAAGATAAAAGTCCAAATAAAAGCACAACAGAAATAGTTAAAAGTACCGAATCTAAAGACGATAATGAAGTCTCTTTCCCCAAAGTTGATATAATGAAATACAGGAGAAACTCTAGTGTAAATGAAGATGATATCCGATTACGCCGAGGGAATTTAGAGGATTTCCATTCTCTTTCGAATAAGAGGAGCAAGAGTCTAACAAATACTTTCGATGGAAGTTATGTAGCGTATGACATCAATCTAAACGAAAATAATATCGTTGACATTAACAGTAACGAAGAGCCGAAAAAAGTTACTTGTAAAGTTTACAATGACATACGAAAAAAAAGTCTGGATAACTCCGTTTCGAGCACAGAAAAAGAATTCATGGAAATTGATATAGCTACAAGAGAACTGGAAAGAGAAATCAGCAAGTTGAATACCGCTTTAATCGAGGATGATATACTGAGTGAAGGTCGACCATCTGTGTCATCGATAAGACAAATGTTTGATAGAAATGAGAACATGTCGCCAAATCCAATACCAAAGCCTAGGAGAAGTCACTATGGTGATTCACCAGTGAACGGTAATGTTCATACATAATTATAGATTTTATGACAAAGATTCTTATTTCTAAAGTTGAAATTTTTATTTATATTTTAGGTATACGCCCAAACAATTATAGTTATCATGAAAATTTTAAAAAGAAAACTAGATCTCAAAATTTCTGTGTAGTTTCATAAGAACGGGAACATGCAATATTAAAGTGATTTTAATAAATATTGTATTAAAATTATGTAACATCTAGATGCTAAACCACATTAAATAATAGGAAATTTTCCAAGATAAAATAATCACTGTAAACGTATGAACGTCTTCAATTTGAATTCATATTATCTACAGTAGTAGATAACAGTAGTTAATCTATCATTAATTAACCCAGCTCATACAATATCATCATCCAAATAAAATCATTAAAATAGCTAATGTAAGTCTACTAGTATTTTTGTAACACCCATTATGTACATACATATTTATCATCACTAGTTTATGAGAAATGTCAGCGTCCATGTTTGCTTATATTTTGTTTAACGGAACCTAATTATTATGTCTAGAAGGTAAACAGATATGTATAATAATAGATATTTATTCAATATATTGCCTTTGGAATACACCATTATGTTTTATGTTTAGTTAAAAGTGAAACAAATCACAATGTGTAGGAACATGATTAAAAAAATATAAAAAAATGGCAGGTACTTTATTTAATCTTTGCTATAATGAACGTATTACAATATGATTTGAAAATGTGATAAATAAGTTAATGTATTATATTGGTATTCATTAAACACTTGTAATATTGTTTAATGTTGAATTTCGTAAATCCACATGTGGGCTGAATATTGAATGAGTAACACTTGTCTGAAGATTGATTATTTTTTATAAATTGCTCGCAACGAATATAAAAGAGCTCGTTTGTATTCCATTTAGTTCCTTAATCATGATAGAAACTTTAAATCGTTTTATTTGAAAATTCTATTTTAGTCTTTAAGGTTTTTTACATGTTATTAAAGCAAACATTGTCTTTTGATGTAGTTCACATCAGTAGGTGATAGGTAATTGGAGTCATAATATAAATGTACAAAATTCCTATTTATATATAGATCACTCAACATTTGGGATTTATTGTTTGTTATAATCGTTGTTTAATATATAAATTATTAGTAAACCTGACTTTTAATTTACTCAAAAATTAAACCAAACATTTGCATTGTGAAATATTTATTTCAGTTTACTATACAATATAGTGTACACAACTAGGTAAAAAGAAAATAATAATAGCTTATGTAATAATACCTTATATATGGATATTTATATATCCATCCATAAACTTAGTACCTATATTTATCCTGGTAATTTATTTATTCGTCCTTTCTTATATTTAATAAATCTAGGTAAATTTGAATTTGCTGTGGTAACAAGTATTTTGTACTCTTTAGGCAGTTTTTTCTGTTGCCTCGCCTGAAAAGAGCAAAAATTAGTAAAAAACGATTGTTTTTAATCTAAGGAAATAAAAATGTATGCAAATTTCGTTATTTATCTAAAATAAATCTTAAAATGGGTATTACCAATAAGTATTTGACTACCTTATTCAATGTAAGTTTAATATGAATTATTACATTTCAAAGATTGATCAGAATGTTAGTTTTGCTTTCCAAGTAGCCATTTCTATTATGTTATTATCAACGATGGATATTAGCTGATATTGACTTGATGTTCACATTCACTGCAAACATTGAGTCACCCCTGAATGTTTAAGCATTTTATTGATACAGCAAACTGCAAGCTTGCTTTTAATTATTTAACTGTGATATATAAAATCTTGAACTGTTATAAATAATGTCTTCTATACTCATGTAAGTGTACTCATTAATAAACCAGCATCCTAATGATAAATATTACATTGTTCCAAGACTTTTTAGATGCTACAATTTTTTGAAACAATGTTGCAATATTCTGATAATAAATATATTTAGAACCTGTAATGTTTATTTTGTTAACCCTTTATTTTATGAAAATGTTAAGATTTTTGATATAGTTTAAAATAAAATTTGTGGAAAAATACTTTTCCAGCGAAATTTGTCTAGAAATAGAAACAGATACTTTTGACAATTAAGAACGACTCTAAATTACCTCATTGGGGGAGGCCTATGTCCAGCAGAACTGAGATAGGCTGATGATGATGATGATAAATTATCATCATTCTACATGTGTTCTATGGAGAGTTGAAATCAAGAGATTAAATTAGGATGGCGCTACTATCGTCCTAGAGCAAAACTTAAGAATAGAGTGGTATCGTAGGGCTTACTGAATTGTTTCGGTCTACGTTTATAGTTGAGGTTCAGTATATAGATTTTTCATTGCCTACTGTAGTAACCAAAGATACAAAATTTTTCTACACAGCGCACTTCACACCATCTACAACTGCTGAATTCACAGTATACCCTTATCGATCGCAAAAACCACTGTTGTTTATTTATGAACATTTATTATTTTAGTACCCTACCAGAAGAAATGTAGAAAAATTCACATAAATAGTCAAATATTTTTACCTCGTATCATAATGGTATAAGTACAAATAAATCTAAATAAAATCAAAAAAATATTTTAGATACGTCATTATAATAAAACTGTGTATTGGATATTATATATATTTTGGAGAATATACATTTTAATATGTTTGTCTAAAATATATAACAACCTAAAATTCTTTTTATACTAGCGAAAGATAAATAACTGGCAATATTCCTGTGTGCGTTGACATACCGTTGATCTACATACATTGATAGTTTATTCCGTATTTCGCCATTAACATAAATTAATAATTATCAAAAATCGGGATATTGAGGGCAAACTATAATGTAGAGCAAGTAACGCATACCTGACCACCATAGTCATACATTGTTATCAATAGTAAGATTCAGTCATATATCTCACACACCGTTCTTTAAACACATGCAACAAGTTAACAACTCTTTATCCGGTGCTATGTCATGCTTAAAAATCCTTTAAAATTTGATAAAATCATCTAGAGATTCGTATTTTTTTATGATTTTTTTTTTCAAGAGAGGTATCAGCTATCCGTATATACATTCATAGAGATCAGTGACGGCATCTGTCAAGCTCTTGTTTGACGTAATGGTATATGTCATATTGACTACATTCATTTACAGTGGCGTTCTAAGTCGTACGGTAAGCTGCGTTCTCGTAGCTACTGTTTTTTAAATTAATTTTATGGCAACATACAGCGACCTTATTGTGACTTCGTTGGTAAGTTTCAAGAGTGTGTTTTATTAGTGAGAAAATAATAATCGCGTTTCAGTGAAAAGGATAAGAAAAATAACATTTGTTTAATTGGTATTATGGTATATCATCATAATTTGTTATTCTATTTTTGTCGGGTATTTCGTAAATAAAGAAATGCTTTATTTAAAAATTGTTCATTTAGACAGCAGTAAAATAAAAAGATTATATTTATTTATTTATTATTGAATTGTAATTGGTGTCTCGTTAGGCTATTGGTTGTAAGCCGGGCTGCTGAGCCAATGATTCTCTTTCATCCCCTTATCGGGAATTATTTTATTGTTTTTTCTATCTTTATCTTCCCTGTTGAAATAAGGAATTTGGATTTCTAATCAGTTTGTTGCAATACATTCATTCCTATTACCTGGGATACTAAAATTCCTGGTGAAAAGTGATAATACTATATCTCTTTTTTTTATCACGGGGGGAAATTTAAGTGTGATGTTATTTCAACTGAGTAGAATATTTTTTTAACCTTTAGCATTATCTCATGTTAAATATTAAAACAGAATCTGAAAGAATTACAAAAGGCTAACTACCAACCTTAAGATTTCTGGTCACGTAATTTAAAAATGTGTGAAATATTTATATGCATTTTTGCAAACTGTTAAATTGTAGAGCAATTTGCCATGTTTATTAATATATTAATACATTTAAAATTTTATTTGTACAATAATAAATGGCCATGTTTGACTTTTTGAACGATCCAAAATAAAGAAAATCAAATCTATCATTGATGTCTTTAGAAAAAAAACAAGCACAAAATTTCCAAAAATTGTATAACTTGCCATTTTTCGATCAGAACTAATGTAATAATTTCAAATACGATCCTTTACTTACATTTATAATTTAAAATAAGATTTGTAAATCTTTTTGTATCAAACTTACGATTATGTTGACATTCAATATGGCGGTATGTCGTCAGTGCTGTGCTGTGTCGTGGTGAGATTTGTTAATTTCTTGGCTCGATGTTTACTTTCTTCCATTCTTATTTGAACAAAACTGATTAAAAATGTATCTAGTGAGTTAATATGTGTAGTAGATAGATTATGAATGCTGACCTGGATCACAGCAGATTCTTGGCGAACGGCGTTATAATTTCTGCACATCAGTGGCCGATCGGTCGGCCGATAGCGTAGCTTACCGTACCTAGATATCAATAATAAAATGTTGTAAAGTAATGTTGCGATACAAAACTTTATGACAACTAGGGGCACTCTGAATAAAATAATTTGAAAATTTATTTAAATCAAGTTTTCGTTAACTTTATGAGTTTCTTTCGTTAATAGTCTTTGCACACAATTCGGGTTATACCTATACCGTTTGTCGACGCTCATGCACATCATTGTTTGATTCGAATTATTTTCAAATGTATCAGAATCATCACTCTTGGGATTGCCCATGTAGTAGTTTATTACAATAATAGTATAATACGCCCTGAATGAATAATTTATGATTAGATAAAAACAATATTATATAGTTTATTCAGAGTCAGGAAATTCCAACTAGTATATTAAAGTGTACCTTTGTAGTAGGTAGAGGAGTGTAACAAACCACACAACACTGAACAAGTCCATGCACATTTAACTCCGGCTCAGCAAGCATTGAAGACATCTGAGGATATAGTGTAACAAAACAGATTTATTTTCAAAATAAAGTGATTAAGGTGTGTGCATAGTGTTTTGTGTTGCTGACTCTGTGATTACCTGAGCGAGAGGACGAGGAAAAAATGTGATTTCATTGAAAATTTGAAGCTGCTACTGAGAATTTAATGCCACATAATTTTCTGTGATAAATACATCCTTGGATATTTTGGATCTATATACAAAGAAGATTAAAAGGTAATGTCCAGTAATCCTCAGTGGAAAATGTTCCAGCCGCCAGATTCACACCCCTCACCCTTGCAAGACATATTAGATCTTCAGCATTCTAACATGCAAGCTAAGCAAGCTTTCCGTAATGGTGAGCCTTTTATTTTATTTTTTTAATTTATTTCTAATAGTTATTTTAACTCTTGAGAAAAATATCAATTTTTTTAAATTCTGACAATTGTAGATGTTGGAATAGATTAACATTGAAATAAAATGAATAAATAAAGAATGAAATAAAAGTAAGAAATTATCATTGAAATATAATTAATAAATCATTATAAAAATGCATAAAATAATGTGTATGTATGCCATAGATATAATGTTAATTTTGGGATACAAATCAGTTTTAAATAATTTTATAATTTATAATCGTAGTTCATTACGATTTGTAAAGGACATTGATCCATACATAGTTAATATTTATTAATAGTAATATATGATTAAATCATATTAAAGCATAACTCTATGATTATGTCATGTATCCTCTATTAATTAATTAAGAGCTTTGCTGTAAAAAGGAACGGAGTACTGAAATCATCAAATCAAAGCTAAATTTTTAAAGGTTTCAATTTAATTTATCTACATTAGCTTTGTTATGAAACTAAGCTTCAGTTTGTTTTAAATTATTTATTCTTCAATTTCATGTTTCTTCTTCTTATGTACACTATTCCATATGTGTGCCTGGATGGCTTGAGATTGCAACACAATGTATTAAATGAACTATTCTATTATAACAAACTACAATTTTTATTTCTTCTAAAGGTACTTACAGCAGTGAGTATCCAAGCTCTCCAAGAGATAATTACAATAATATGCATAAATCCAGTGGTGGGAACCGCTTCCCACTTGGCAACTATAACTTGGACGGGTGCACTATAGGTGACTCTGCCGGTGTGTTTTCATCATCATCGAACAATTCTCAATACGATTCAATGAATCACCCACCTATTAGAGAGACAGGAATAATTGAAAAATTACTTGTAAGTATTTCATACCTCTTAAATTATGATGTCTCTTAAATTAATTACATATTTGACAATAGAATATTTTATACTTTCATTTTTTTGTGCCATGTATTTTTGTGGATCTTAAATTATATACAAGAATGTATACGAATTTACTGCATTTTAGCATTCCTATGGATTCATACAATGCTGTGAGCGACAGGCCCGTTTGTTCTTTCACTTCAGCCAATTCAGTGGCAATATTGAGCATTTGAAAATAGGGGATCCAGTTGAGTTTGAAATGACATATGATAGACGTACTGGAAAGCCTATAGCTTCTACTGTTACAAAAATTGCACCTGAAGTGGTGTTAAGTGAAGCAAGAGTGACAGGTGTAGTAACAACTGAGGTGAAAGGAGAAGGATCTGGTGACAACACTGGTAGGATTTCATATGAAAACAGAGGCGAATGCTTTTTCTTGCCTTACACAAAAGATGATGTTGAGGGCAATGTGACGCTACGCTCTGGCGATGCTGTTAGCTTCCAGATTGCAACTAACCAAAGGTAATGGATAATGAAATGTAACTTTGTGCCTTCATAATTACAGAAAACAGTATTATTAAAATTCAGACATTTATCTACACAGACAAACTGACAGATTTAGATATACAAACAAACAGACATACATTATTTAATTTTTAATGGTCATCATCGGGACCTACTATGGTATACATTTGTTTCAGAGGCACATTGGGCGCTTGTCATGTCCGTTTCGAAAACCCTGCACACCCAGTGAAATATCATGGTGTGATTTGTTCTAAGAAAGAAAATTTCGGATTTATTGAAAGGGCTGATGTTGTCAAGGAAATATTTTTCCATTTTTCTGAGGCTAATAAGGTTAAAGAAGACTTGTGTTTGGGTGATGACGTCGAATTTATTATACAAACTAGAAATGTAAGACACTCTTATAAATTTCATTAGCACTTGCATTATTCATTAATATTATGTCAATTATTGTTATATATGTTGCTTACTTATCCTGCTCTGTTCCATGTTCTTCCAGGGAAAGGAGGTGGCTTGTAACATAACAAAACTTCCGGCTGGTTCTGTGGTCTTTGAGGATGTTAGTCCAGACATAATGCGAGGACAGGTTTTAAAGCCATTAGAACGTGGGAATACTCGTGTGGTTCAGAATGAACCACTTCCAGGGCGCATTAGGTATCGTGCGGCTGATCATTCCGAAGTGGAGGTAATAACCATTGAGCTTTATAAACTATAAATGTTCGATTGTATAAAGATAGTTTACAAATGTTCTGGTATTTTAGGTTCAATTTGGCGAAAAGGACCAAAATGGCGAATTTACCCTTCGTCATGGAGACTGGGTCCAATTCCAAGTGGCCACTGATCGACGAGATCAGTTGAAACGCGCGACCAACATTTCACTGCTGGACGAGTCGTTTTATGTGTCCGGTGAAAAGTAAGCTTTGACAAGGAATACGAAAGTTATAATTTATATACTGCAGTAAATTTTGCGTCTAATTCCATTATATTCCCGCAGGAGAGAGCAGGGCGTTGTGTGCTCTCTGAGGGAGGGATTCGGCTTTATCCGTTGTGTGGAACGTGATCAGACGATGTTTTTCCACTTCGCTGAAATTCTCCGCCTTGGCCAAGACCTTAATGTGGGCGATGAGGTAAGTTAAGCTTTTTTGTGTTTTTCTCGATTCAATTAAGTTGAAGTCGTATCTCTTAAAATAGCGTAAAAAAACAGCTTCTATTACTAGTATTTTTTACGATAAAACAATCTGCCCTATTTAATATTCATCCTCAGTGTTCACAAAACAGTACACATCGCAAATCGAAAATGACAGTACAGAAATTACCAATTTAAAGTTTGTATATATATGTATATTCTCTTCACTACATAGTATAAAACAAAGTCGCTTTTTCTGTCCCTATGTCCCTTTGTTTGCTTAAATCTTTAAAACTACCCA
>DWDT01005794.1:0-10159 GCA_018245595.1 Microceris scylla
AAAAAAAAAAAAAAAAAAAAAAAAAAAAAAAAAAAAAAAAAAAAAAAAAAAAAAAAAAAAAAAAAAAAAAAAACTTGTAAGTGCTTATACATGTACCTATATATGTGTAAGTAAACACGGCTCTTCTAAGCCGAATAAGCCGTTACTATTGTAAATATGTACACAAAAAAAATAATTTTGATACCCCTTAACTAATTTAGTTTTCGATTAACCGCACGCTTCTATAAATAATATATTTTTTTAATTCATTATATTCATTTGCGTTGAAAAATACTCAAGTCACAGGTGTAGGTGGGTCGGCCTCAACTTAAGAGTATCTTCAGCGTTCATAATTGAACTGCTTTACGTCAGACCAAGATAAAGTACTTCACCCTTCTTATAAAGTGTTTTCTTCAATAAATGCAACATCTTGTACCTATTTTAGGTTACAGTCTTACATTGTATGCTTTTTATTTGTTATAAAAATGTTTTTTTTTTTAATTTGTAATTTCGTTATGAATGTATAGTTTCAAACTGGGAGATTAGAGACTCATATATAAAATTTCAAGTAAGTTTAACGTGTTTATTGCTCATAAGATTTCAGCGTTTAGCGCATAGATATATCAAAAAGAGGACATGAACAATTGATGAAAAGGAAATTACGTATTTCGTTAGCATCAGGGTACAACACTTTAAATGACAAATATTAAATTTTCGCATAAAATTTAAATAACTCAGGGTTTAGGAAAATATTCATGGCGACATTCTCTATAATGTGTCTAAAACATACCCCGGGGAGACGGTAGCCGGGAAAGCTTTTAAACTGTTTGGGAATTTTTGTCTAGTATGTCATCAGTCGAGTTTACGTCATCCTATATACCTACAAGGAACATGGCGAGGCGAAAATTGCACATTATGTTTTGTTTTGGAAGTCGTTGATTATAATATTTTGGAAGGCGATCGTTCCCCTGTATGCCTTACTCTGCCAGTATACCTATTGCTAATGCTAAGTGGTCCAAGTTGTCGTGGTTTCAGGGCTGCGATGGCAAGAAATGTAACGATACGAGGCGCACCCACAAAACCTTCAACAGACGCACCTGTGGTAAATCTCAAAGGATCGCTAAAATAGCTACTGATGATGCCATAATGATGATAGTGATATCAATGGCAATTGGCTTGCAACTGATATACCTATTAATGAAGACGTGAACAATTTTACATTACAGAGTTCAAATGTTAGATAATTAAAGCGAAAACCGAAAGTCGTAAAGTTGTGCGTGGCTCGGGATTAATACGTTCACCTTCAATTTGAAGTCTTTACTTAAAACTTTCGTTCATTTACGAGTTTAGGCAATACTACGAGTCAGAGTTCACCGCGAAACTTCAACACCGTTTAAAGAGTTGCGCTGCTGAAATCCACCTGTGATTATTGATTATACTTGTATGTGTTAAAATAATTGTATATATATGTAGTTAATTATAAGGACTCGGCAAATACTTCGAGTGCCATTGAGTTTTACGTGGTCAATTAAATTTCGTGTAATATTTATTTGTCACTTAAGATGCCAACGCATAAATAAGCCTGGATCTTGCCAGTAAGAAGCAAAT
This sequence comes from Microceris scylla, assembly GCA_018245595.1. Lineage (NCBI taxonomy): Eukaryota > Metazoa > Arthropoda > Insecta > Lepidoptera > Hesperiidae > Microceris > Microceris scylla. Next base: position 1,588 of record DWDT01005794.1, read on the forward strand.
GATGTTTCCCTTCAATCGCTTCAACGAAACCGCGGATACGGTTTGGCATTTTAAACAATGGTGATTGCTACAGTCCTTTTCCGATAGTGTGATGGGAACGCGTGCGCGAGCCCTGCGCGCCTCCATTAGGCCTGCCCCGATTTTATTACCGGCATCAAGTTGCGTCTCTGACAGTTCACTTGAGGATATATTAGTTTGCCTTAAAATCTGTGGCGTTGTATTAGAAGTGTCAGACTGTAATTTGAATACAAAAGCCTTTTAACTCAATTACGATAAATGAGAATTACTGAATATTTTTCGTATATACAGATTATATTTATTAAAAGTCGCCGTATTTTTTTTTAATCCACTTTATTCACGTCACTTTTATAAATGCTTTTATCGCTTTATTTATATTGCTTTATGTATGTTGTTGTAAAATTACATTTCACATATTGTTTACACGACATTAACTAACGTTTTTGTATTTAATGTCGTGTAACAACACGACAATAAATACAAAATTTTAAATACATATGTAATTTTTAAGAATTAAAATACTTTCTACGCCATTTCTAATATGTTTAAACAAAAAATAAATTCATTGAAAACATAGGTAGGTAATGACGACGACGTCTAATGACGACGATGCCAATTGTTAAAAGTTGTTAAAAAGTTGTCACCGATACATATCAAAGTAATCAATACAGTACTAATCCACTGCTTACAAAGCAATGTTAGTTCTAGATAGTGTAGCGCCCTGAGCATCCGCGGTCACTAAATATTTGTTCACATAAATTTTGTTCACTCATCAATAATATTTTCGTAACAAGCCAAAAAATACTCGTTGGCAATCTCGACAAAATTGATGTACAATGTTTAAGTTCTTTATGATTTGTATGATATCTATAATATGTGATAATTCGACATATTATGGTCCATATACGTAATTTATGTGGGCTGGACGTAGTCGCGCTAAGTGGGTACGTCATATACTCTAAAACCAAACCAAACAGATTTGGTTGGCTAGTGAATTACATGCGGCTACGCTGATACAGAGAAAGTCTGCGCTATTTAAAACGATACAATTATAAATAAAGGAACATCCGCCTCCGGTCTACAGACTTTAACTTTCATTTACAGTAGCCCTCTTAAATCATCATCATCATTATCAGCCTATTTCCGTCCGCTGCTGGACATAGGCCTTTCCAATGGCATGCCACTGAGCTCGATCTTAAGCTCGTCGCATCCAACCACTGCCAGCCACTTTGCGTAGTCGCTCCACCTAGCTGGAGGGCGTCGGACCCTACGTCCTATCCTCTTAAATATTGAAACGTTTTTGAACATTAAGAGGAAGACTTCGTCAGAAGTAACGCATAGACAGATTTTACCAATTAGAATGAATAATATAATAGAATTGTCGTCCTTGTACAAGTCTTGACTGATATCTTACTTTTTTCGAGTAACCATTCGTGCCAACGCTTATTCTTACACAAACTTTTCCGTTTTATTTTACCAAGTGCTGTTATGGTAAAAGACAGACAGACAAATGTGTCTGTAAGTTTAGCATTGTTAAAGATTCTACTTGTATTGTTTTGTATTTGACCTAATTTCGAAGATAGCTCATTGCTATAATGCGAAAAATATGTGCCTCTATTTCAGCTCTCTGTACTTCTACAAAACAGGTTTTGCTATAAAGAACATGTTTTTGATATGTGTAAAAAATGTTGAACAATATTTCCTACGAGCCCGCGTACATATGTAACATAAACCATTTTAGTTGATATCTAAGTTTATCCATATATATGGATATACACACGTCTGTGTTTGTATGCTATCGTTAGTTTACGTGTGTCTTGTTTCTACTTTTACGGCTTTTTCATCTCGATGTCATAAATGATATCAGAAAGTATTAGAATACCAGTGATAGTTCATGAAACATAATATATGGAGGCAGATACAGAAGACAGGTTTATTGTGTGTTATAATCAATGTAAATAAGTTTCTTTGTCTGTCTAGTTATCATAGCACAAGCTCTTTTCCGGCCAGCTTCGGGATTAAATGACCGTCTATGGAAATGACTATTAAAAAATAGTTTTCCTCGTACACGTGTCTACGTACATATGTATATGTTGATGGAAGGTAAATTATGGGCAGCCGGTCGGGAAATAATATGCTTTGATGTAAGCGTTGAACTCCACAAATGAGCCGAGGTGTACGAAAACAGCGAGAGTTACACTTTATTACAACATCAAAGCAAACAAAGTCACGGAGATAAACTACGTAATGAAATGTTGGTATGGAACAAAGTTGAAATAAACTACTATACCGCATATCCATGAAAACCTTCCCGTGTTAATTATCGGCCGTAGACCACCATGTCCGCAGTCCGTGTGCATGTTTTGAATATAATTATAATTAATTCCATGCGAAATTTTTCGCACAGCGGCGACACAGCTGCGATGCGAGCGCGTCCAGCTGTCTGCTCGGGTACACTCACAATTAATTTTACCACGCTGTGTCACTGCTGTAATGTACTCGTCACAATAATGTACTCGTAATGTTTAACCTAAACGTATGCGGGAATTCTATACACCATCGTCTATGGCCGTGATCACAATGATCCTAAGCCTGTCATTCTGTGAAGAGACCCATGTGTTGACTATGTTGATGAAGATGTCTGACGACGTTTAGTTACTTTAAGTTATGAAAAAAGAAACATGCGTAAATATTTGCTACTAGTGGTCACAAATATAAGAGACGATTATGCCCTCCTTTGCTTAATTGTACATATCTGCGGCCGCTTAGTGACTGTGAACTTCGACTAGGTGTAATACTGCAAAAGTATTTGATGCTTGTGTTGTTAGTGGAGGCGCTAGCGGGCGCTTCAAAAACAAGAGGTGTTTGTTATTTTTATTAAATTTTGGAATAAACGAAAAAGAACTGGATGCTGGACAGCGATGCCATGTAATTGTTACTTTTGGTTGAGCATTTACATGAGACAGCAGGCAGCAGTGCCGGGCCGCTCGCCGGCGGCGTCGCACGTGTCGTATTCCGCAGCGCGCGAACACTCAATATTTACAAAGTGATGCGCCTTCATGTTTTTGTTCCGTATGATAATTAACCTCCCTTGACCGACCTCGTCGTTCAGACTGTAAAACTTCGCATGAGTTACGTGGATCATATTTACAACTGGTAAGTGAAATTTAACTTAATTTTGTAGAGAATCTTGTAAAACTTGCGTTTGACCATTGATAAACTCATACAACGCACGCAAAGTGTGTGTATTTAATAAATAACATATGTGTACTACATGTACCAATGTACACGTGGGTTATAACTGTGATCATTTAGTCAATTATTTCGCTACACCTTATTAAACGTAGTCAATGCAGTTAAATTTCTACGGCTTGCTACTTTGTCCAGAGAAGAGCGCCTTTAGATTTCGGATTTGCTGTGATTAATTTTATTAGTAAGATAACTGAATACTAAGTCGTAATATGACAACATTTAACTCGAAAGAGGTTCTATATTTACTATATTAGATATGAACGCACACGCACACATACACACTCGCCCGTACAATAAATAAAATGGCCTACCAAATTTATCATATAAATATTACCTTGCCAGACATAAAATAAAGTAGCAACCGAGAAATTGTCAAATATTACATATGTAAAAACACTTTTAAACACTACTTTTAAAACACTTTCTTACATCATTAGCAAAATAAATTGAATAATATCAGTCTTTTTATTGGATACCTGTTTCCACAAATATGTATGTATATATTTTATTTTTTCATCGTCACGCCAGCTCTCTGACGAGTCCGGGTAGACAGACTTATAATATTAGTGGTAACATTAGTTGGTGGTTAGTAGTGACTATTCATGGGGGGTTTGTATGCCCTCCAGCCCGGTGGGATGACGATCTGCGAAAGGCTGCAGGCAGATGCTGGATGCGACAAGCCGAGGGCAGGGCGCGATGGCGCTCATTGGGGGAGGCCTATGTCAAGCAGTGGACTGGTATAGGCTGATGATGATGGTGAAAAGTAATCCAAGGGATTCGATCCAGATTATATTATTTTTATATCATTGCACCTGGTCAGTTACGGGATTTGCAGAGAGCAAGGAATGCCAAATATCTCTGTCCTCACAAATCATTCGCTTCTTGAAGTCCCTCGCTTCTGATACAATTGTTTTTTTTATAGCATAAGCTGAAAAACAGACAAACGGGCCACCTGATGGTGAGCGGTTACCGTCGCTTATGGACATGTGCAACACCAGAGCCATTACTAACGTGGTGCCAGTCCTGAAAGAGTGTTGACGCTTTTTAGAAGAACTCCATGTAATATTGCGTTGGGGGGACCTTGGGGGCAGTTCATTTCAAAGTCTCTAAATACTGAAGTAGCATAAAACAAAGGCTGGCCAGTTAAAGCCAGTAAACGGGTGTAGTTTGGAGGTCATTGTGAACGGTGGCTGTTTTATTGTAGAGTGCTTCTTGGGAAACGGGTCGTTACTGAATATTACTTCAATTGTTATGTAAATGTAGAGTGCGTATGTACCGAATAATGGAGGGAAAACTTTTAGGTAAAATTTCAGACTAATGAATCGCCCTTGGCGTGTTTCTTTGTTCTTACAACACCTGGCTACATATGCACATATTGCCACCTTTCGCATAAATAGAAATTCTAATAAAAAGTAACATCACGCTTGTAATCCCCGAAGGGATAGGTAGACAAATGTAGTACAACCCTTCGTTTCACCAGTTACGTTTACGTCCCATGGAATATGTGGTGAGCCTATTGCCATACACCGAGCACAGACTTAGTCTCCGAGTCACTACTAGAAATTCTAAATTAGAAAATTCCAATAGTACTGAGCGGGGATTTTAATCCAGGACCTCCTGATCGGCAGTAGCCCATGCAACCACTCGACCAACGAGGCAGTCTAGAAAATCTATTTTTTCCTAGTTACACCTTTCTACCATATGAGCAAAGCAAAATTTTGTATACACAGAAGCAAAAACCGGATTCAGTTCTGAAGAGTTTATTCATTTATCTGAATCTATAAATTCACCATGTAATTTAAAAAAATTATAATTAATGAAATTATTTTCATTGCATACAAAAAAACTGACGGTTAAATTAATTTGTTTACTGACACATATGGCAGTATATCACAGATATATCTGACGTATTAAAATATAAACAAATTTGACGTTTCAAAAACAGAAAGAGGTTGGAAGCCATAAAATAAAGCCGTAACGACTACAGGAAAATCATAAATAAAAAAGGAATTTCAGTGTGAAGCAATAAAACATGTAATAAAAAAAGGTATCTTTATGGATACCTACAATAAGTGTGTATACACCTTTAGATATTATATTTAGCACCTGCCTACCGAGAGAATGTGGTGATATGTAATATGGAAAATAAATTATAATCATCATCAGCCTATTTCCGTCCACTGCTGGACATAGGCCTCTCCAATGGCACGCCACTGAGCTCGATCCTCAGCTCGTTACATCCAACCACTGCCAGCCACTTTGCGTATATCGTCACTCCACCTAGCTGGAGGGCGTCCTACCTTATTGGTTGCTAAAATAAATTATAATTAATTAAATTAATTATGAAGATGACAAGCGGTTAATTACTTATTAAATAGCCGGAGACTAAAATTATTTTTAGTATAAAGATATTTATCTTATATTAGTATACTAATATTATAGTATACTAAAATTATAGTACACATAAATATAATTAATGTTATGTGCTAAATTTAATTAGTTTACCATAACCGCGTCGCTGGACTGTTGAATTAATTTTGATAGAATTTAATATAAAGATTATTAGATTCTAAGGACAGAGGTCAACATAGAAGAATGACAATTTATGTCCCTTTATATAACAAAATCAGTTCTTTCACAGAAAGGAAGATAGAACTGTGAAGTTATTAAAGATAAAACTGGTTAAGATGGAACAAAGTATCTACCGCCCAGTTATTATTATTCACGCACAGTAGATAATAAAGACTACTACGAAGAAACGAAAGGAAAAACACTAAAGTCGACAATGTGTTATGTTTTCAGTAAGTCTAGGCATTTTCTGGTCTGCTTTTTTTTATGACGATATTAAAAAAATAATAATCCACCCATTTATCATTCCACTGTTGGAATATGGAGCTCCTCTCATAATGAAGTAGACGATATTAGATAATATTGACTGCCTCGTTGGTTGTGTTGGTTGCCAGTGCGACTGCTGATCGGGAAGTCCCGGGTTCGATTCCTGATCGAACACTACAAAATGTTCTAATTTAGATTTTCTAGTAGTGGTTCCGAGTCTGGATATGTGCCCGATGCGTGGTAATAGGCTCACCACTTATTCCATAGTGGGACGTAAACTTAACCGGTGAAATGTGGGAGTCTTCTGCATTCCTCTGCCTACCTCTTCGAGGATTACAGGCGTGAAGTTACGGCTTTTTTTTACGAAGGAATTTTTTCACGCTCCGTTTAAAGAATCCCCTGTCAATAAACTGTAATATCTCAATAGGATAATGTATGGTGTGGACAGAAACCCCATACACCATCAGCACTATGTTTCCAGACCCTATCAGTGATTATAATACGAAGAGGGATTGCGTCATTCAGTACATTCCAGTTTGAGGTCACAATGGAACCTTAAATATTTATTTATAGGAATGCCAAATTATGGTTTGGATTGCAATGTTCGGTATCTACCTGTTCTCGGGTAGGGTCATCGTTTGCTACCTTAAAACAATATTTAAATCCGGAATGGTTGGAACCACGAATAAATTCTTTTGTTTGGTGTCTTTAGGATTACCGATAACGAGAGAACTGTGGGTCAACGGGGTGCGAAGTTCGCAGTAAAATTTGCTTGTTTGAGGTGAAATTATTAAACTTATATTGGTTTTATATTGTTTTATGTTTGAGTGTATAAATTATAATTAATTTGAAATTACTTTTATGTATTACAATTAAAGATCCTCTCCTGTGATACAGTGAAAGATGACTGCCTCGTTGGTCGTGTTGGTTGCAAGTGCGACTGCCGATCGGGGGGTTCCGGGTTTGATTCCCGGGTCGAACACTATAAAAGTTTCTAATTCAGATTTTCTAGTAGTGGTTCGAAGTCTGGATATGTGTCCGATTCACGGCAATAGGCTCACCACCTATTTTCCATAGTGGGACGTAAACGTAACCGGTGAAACGTGGGAATGTTCTGCATTCTTCTGTCTACCTCTTCGGGGATTACAGGCGTGAAGTTGCGTATTGCAGTGACAGAACATCACACATTTGTATACTGCTGACCGTAATACTTGACAGATAGGCTACGTAGTACGTTTGTAAAGTAGTTGACTGGTGCGAATTTTTATCAAGTGGTCCGGAATTCGATCTCCGAGTCGGGCAATATATTGTCGAGTTTTTCGAACTTGAATATCTCATTAAAAGCACAGATTTGTACCCGGTGTACGGTTTACGGTCAGACTCATCACCTATTCGATGGTTGTACGTTAACATAACTGGTCAATTGTTTGAGTGTTCTCTGCCTACCCCATCCAGGTAGTATAGGCGGAATGTTATGTTCTTTCTTTTATACGGCTTAAATTCAAATAAACTAGCCATTAGTTTCATTTATAGATATATTTCTTGATAGTCACACTTTTATATGTCTGTTCTGTCTGTTTTATATGTCTACCAACCCGCACTTGGCCAGCGGGGCAGACTATGACCTTAACCCTCTCAATATGAGAGGAGACCCGTATTCCAACAGTGGAATTATAATGAGTCCGATTGATACTTTTATATATTACATAATATATATACTTACATACATATATAAATAAAAAATTAAACTCTAAAGCTTTGGTTATCCAGCACAGTCATAAAACTAAGCCTAATACGAAGCTGAGCAAAAATAAAAAATTCGCATCAAACGGACTTCTTAGTGGCACTGTGCAAATCTCTTTGAGACGGAGACTCGAGGGAGAGACGTAATGTCAACATCTAAAGAACTTTCAGTATGAGCTGAACCACATTATTTTGTAGTTTTACGTCTTACAAGTATCTATGGGGATATTCTTCAAGACTCACAGAAGTTATGTATATAATAAAATCATTTTGGTTGTATGCGAAGAGCTGAAGATCGAGCTGAGTGGCGTGCTATTGGAGAGGCCTATGTCCAGCAGTGGACGGGAGAAGACTGATGATGATGATGATGATGATGATGATGAAATCGTTTTCCATTAATTTAAAACATTTAGCACTATCCAGAGGAGTTAGGCAGAGAAATGTATGTACTACACTTTCACAAAAATTTACCTGTGATAGTTTACGTGCTACCATGGAATAAGAAATAAGATACGTAGATATTTTATTTACGCCTGCAATCCCCGAAGGCGTAGGCAGAGGAGTGTAGTACACTTCCACGTTTTACCAGTTACGTTTACGTCCCATGGAATAGGTGGTGAGCCTATTGGCATACACCGGGCACAATTCCAGACTCCGAGTCACTACTAGAAATTCTAAATTAAAAAAAAACCAATAGTACCCGACCCGGGATTTGAACCCAGAC
>DWDT01005795.1:0-10159 GCA_018245595.1 Microceris scylla
CATGTACGTAACTTCACGCCTGTAATCCCCGAAGAGGTAAGAAGAGGTAAGTTGGAGAGTTATATGTACATAGCTGTACGAATGAATGTAATATGCATACGTACGTATGTATGTATTGTACTCTAAGCAACATTAAACAGGAATTTAGTAACATTAGAACATCTCGCAGCACCACGTTCACATAAAAATAGAAGAATTAAGAAATATGCATGGTGTACCTACAGCCGATAAAACTGGCATGGATGTGAGCATAGTACAATGTAATTAACAAGAAGGTTTATCTAATACTTAAAGAATGTTACTAATTTTAATACGATAAAAATTAAATAAATAAAAATTCTCAACTTCCTGAAATGTAAGGCCAAGCCTTGCTGTAATTGGGTACATTTAAATATACAAAAAACAGAGACTGCTCTGAATGGTGCCCCCGAAAAATTTATGTCCACCCGTTTGACAGAGCCCATGTCTCCGGCTGGCCATTTTACGAGCGAAATTAATGGCTCGGATTATATATAAAAATATGCCTGGTTCGACCAGAGTTTTAGATGACGATTAACTGGTACAGACTCGTATTATACTTCGTTCTATACAAACGACTGTTAACCAGGCAGATGAGCAGATTTGTGATATAAAAGGACGCAGCGAGCCTTGAAGGTCTCTTTTAAGACGTGTTTGTGGATCATGTCGTAAAAACGGGAGAGTCTAAGCTTTTTGTTTTCCAAACGGCACATATGGTATAGACATGTATCTATATTATGTAGGTACATATGTATATATGACACACTTTGTACATACTTTTGTCACAGTATTGGACTTTCATATAGAAGTTGTGTGTCCGAGTGGACAGTTGTCTGAAAGAAAATAATGAATTGAGGCTTAACATTTTATTGATTGAGCAATATTCACTCATAATCGCATATAATTTCAAATTGCCATATCTATCTCCACAGTAGATACCGTTAGCGGATTAAGTTATACGTTCATAAAGTAGCGGCTATATATTATCTCCGAGTTATTGTTACGAGTTATACTGATAACGGTGTCGTCGTATTTTAACGATGTCGTCGTGTTTTAACGATGACGAAGTTTGAGTTGTGAATTCGCCTAAAATAACGTTAAGTGTGATTAGAGGATATAAAATCCAAGTGTTTGGATTAATGTATTATAATCATTTCGAGTGAGGCGCAGGGCAGTTTTATGTTGGCTTCGTTTAACGGTCCTGCGGTTAATTATTGAGAATGAACCGGGGATTGTAGGTTCGATTTTCATTTGAAAAGAAATATATGTGTGATAGTACGATTATTTATTATGGGTCTATAAAGTTCATATAGAAAAATATTTACGGATTTTTTCAGTTCTTTGATACCCATTGTAAAAGATCTGCTCTGTTTGGAGTCAGATAATCGCATTTAAGAACCTCAATAATATTACGATTACCAATTATTATGTTCAATATAACAATTTTTTTTAAAAGTATCGATCTATTAACGATTTTAAAAAGGCTAAAAGCTAATTAAATTTAGCTCGAAATTTAAAAAATAAACAAAAACACGACATTTATAAAACTTCTGAGAAATACACAATCAAATTTATAGAGAATCAAATTAGTTTGATCAAGATACGGTGTTTTGAAAAGGCAATTGGTCTTCATTTAATATAATTTTTGCTCTCTCGCAACATTATTTTATACTGAACCAAATAGAAACGCAGTTTTAATTGCCGGCCCGATGAAAGGAAGCGGGTACGGATAAGTTTATTAATCTGAGATCGTTAGCTGTAGAATATTGCTTTTAGTTAGAAAAATAACTTAATTTTTACTCCTTATAAAAGCGTTCAACTAAGAAACCGTAATTTAGTTACTTAGTGCGATGGCAGTTTTTTAAACTTAATTCCTTTTATCTTTTTAAAATTATTTTTATCTAAGATATTAGCAACCTTTCTTTTATCTTTTTTAAAATTAATTTTAAGCCAAAGGTATAAGATACAAATGTGATTTAAGGTATCCAGATTAACAACCGTACACCTTACACGTTAATTACGTAATGTAAAAATGTACTTTGACCCTACATATTAATGGTACGGAAATTCATTAATTTATTAGTAATAAATTCATTAATTATATTTTTAGGTTTCAATTGTGTGTACATGAAAATTTAAATAAATTCTTTAGTAAAATCGGATCCAAAATTATTATTATTATTATATCGTCATGCCAGGTCCCTATCGAGGTAAGCAGGGAGGATCTAATGCCAAATATCTCTATCATTACAGGGTTGACTTGCTCCATCTATATTCTACTCTTGACTCTATTCATACACGCAAGCCGATTGTAAAAACTTCTGTCTCCCTCATCAGCAAGCATGTGACTCAATTGGTGAATATTATTAGATTATTCAATTTCATCAAAAGGTTTTCTATTCTTCGAACTTCGAAGATTAATAATTCACACAGATAATTATACACAACACACAGTAAATAAGTCAGATAAATCACACTATCAACTAAACTGTACTTGGCCAGTGTGGCAGACTAAGGTCTTAACCCTCATATTATGAGAGGAGACCCGTGTTTCAATAGTACAATGATTAAAATATCGAAATGTACATCATAAACTCAAATGTACTTAGACTTGAAATTCAGTAACTTATAAACAAAACAAGTGAACATTTCAGGACCTAAACCACAAGCGTTTCCGTTCGCTCTCCACGTAACAGTTTGGTAACCGTCAAAGTCTAAGTCAATTTGCTGAACAAACACCATTTGTCTTGCTGGCTAATGCAACATTACCGGACGGAGGTTCGCCCCAATTGGATTTGAAGAGTTTGATTCGTACGCTACCTAGATTTCCATTGAGTGAGTAATGTCCGGTGCTTTATGTTAGTATATGTTCAGATTTTTTTTAGTTTATAAAAACAAGGCATAAATAATCCATGATACGAGTAAATTGTATAAAAAGTCTGTCTTATTGTATTATCTGTCTGACTTGGGAGCTAGCAAGAAATATTAAAGGCGACAAGAAATAAAATATTAAACAAAAGATTTCGTCTTAACAGGATTATTTTATGCCTTCATTCGTTTGTGACTATTCATTAATATTTGCCATAGCATTAATATTTATTGGGCCAATGCGGTAAATAAAGTAACTCTATTTTCGGCATTGGCACGTTAAATAATATCTAAAGCCTATCATTTCAATTACGGTCTCCCAAACAGCGGTTACGGTTTCGGTTTAAAGATTCCTTATTTCTCAAAAGACATTTAAGAGAAAATTAAGAAATATATAGGTTTATATTACTTTAGTTCGGCGTAATGCAATTACTGCAAAGTGAAGAGTACATTAGACTTTTGTCGTGTATGTGTGCGTGTGCGCTTGCGTGCATGCGTGTTTGTATGTATGTGTGTTCGTGTGTGTGTTGTGGGTTTGGATCCCAATATGCATCTCCGAGTTTACAGTATAAGATGAAGTTTAATGTGTTGTTCAGAATATTTTATAAAACTCATTAGTTTTTAAACTCATTTCTTCCACCTTTATATTACTTTCAAATTTACTCGCGAAAATGCCCACCGGCAATAATAAGTGTGTTGAAGTTTTGGGTAAATCTGTGACGTTAACTTTTTTTTACAATTGTCATAGCTTTGGTTCAACCATCTTCTCTGTGTCTTTTATTACACCATCGCCTATAGAATATAGTCCTTTTATTTTAATTCCTCGAAAAACCCTTTAATAGTGTTCGGAAAATTTTCAGATGTATTTATTGTATAAATGAAGTTAAGAATTTAATAGTAAAATGAAGTTAAGCATCTTCAGACAAATACATATCGAATATTTTCGAATCGATTACAATACTCGTTAGCGCACGTGAAGTCTGCCAGACCACACGTGGTCAGCGTAGCATTCAATTCCAAAACCCTTTCTCATTCATGGCAAAGCCTTCTAAAGTTCCGACGAAATTTTCTCCACGTCATACCCATTTCCGTATTCTGAATCCTCAACATAATTCCAGGCTTACAACATCTCACTAAACGTCACAACGTCACAACCGGAGCGCTTTCCTGACCTACAATCCTGCTTCCCTTTGTCAAGCTCCCGTTTCACTCGGCATGAAATGAAATGTGATTTTATTTCACCCTATATTTTACGTTCTGGTAGAGCGTTGTATCCTATGTATGTAACACCCCAGAACCTTCCGTTCGACGTTAACAACTAAGACATATGTGGTGCAAACTATTTTCCTTTAGATGTATTTTTTTGTTATTACAATTTAGACTATATCTATCATAACAGATGTCCCAATTCGATAGCGTAGTCAATGTCGAATGATAATAGTAATAAATGACAAAATAATAAAAAGTTCAATAATAAAAAAAAAATGTCAATAATAAAAAGTTATTATAATAGAAATGTCACAATAATAAAAATGTCGTAATAATAAATTGATAAAATAATAACATTAACTTAAAATAATAAAATCAAGTAATATAAAACGTATGTTATCAATTAATTAATTATAGTACAATTTATTTTCAATTATACAGGAGCACAATTTAAAAAAATATTGTGAACTCATCCAGTGTACAACTAAAAAGACCCGCATGGTATGCCACAGCGTTGAGTGACCACCGTTCACGCCGCTTTGCTGAGCAGGTTGGTGCGCGCGTGCCGATGCGCCAGCAGGGGCGGCCGCCGACGACGCTCCTCGCTAAATTTAAATACGGATCGCTAAATTACATTACGGAGTCCTGAGTGCGGTAGCAACAATAAGTACATATAGACTGTTCTATTTTGGATATTCGCAAATCATCATCAATCTACAAATCCGTCTCGTTGGTCTTGGATATGCGAAAATGATGGATAACTAGCAACAGATAATACATGTAGTCTTAGTAAGATATCTAACTTCGTAATTAGAGTTGCAAATTAAGAATTTGAATACCGAATCCTAAGAATGAGGCTAAATTAAACCTCTAGATTAGTAATGACTATAGCTACTTTGTGTCAAATGTTAAGTGGATTTAATTTAATATATTAGAAATAAGCTTTTGAATATAATAGAAATAATATCGAAGATTTTATGTAGAATATTAATTGTCGATACTCTGTCTATGTCACTGATAAAACATGAGACTGATGTAGTAAAATCCTCTTAGTAATATATTATAAATACACTCACGTCACAAGGACGACACAAGGACACTAACAATATTATCTATCGAAGAGAGTGTTCGCAAGCATTCACCTGTAATATAGAGTTAGGGTTGCGTTATACATATGTATATATTTATCGATTCAATAAATGCCTTTCGTTAAAAAAATTTTAACCTATTATGAAAACGTAACATTGAATAAATACATAATTATGTCTCACACCCCAATAGCACTATGTTAATTATTAGCATTTCATTTAATAGCTGAGAAATTAATTTTAAAAAATCCTTCTCTTATACACATAGGTACCTATTACGTATATGTTCAAAGAAGTTTGTTTATTAATTTACTACAGGAGCTATGAATATTAATGCCTGTTTTATTATTTTAAGATATTACATATAAATTAAGCTATTTATTGCGCCTAATCCTTTTACAATCGCATCTAGTATTTAGTGTTTTACGTAAGAATTTACATGTAACACACGTCTCACCGTAAACAGCTAAACATAATAAACTAGTACCTTAAAATCTGCGTTAAACTTTAGATAGAACGAATAATAAATATCGTATAGCGGGTTTCTAAAATTGTTTAACCCTGATTCGCTTTCACCGATGTTTACTCATTTGCCGATATTTCCATTTCACAGCACTATTTCACAGAGATGCTCTAACATGATTAGCTGTGTGTTTATGTGCGACGCGCTTAGCTGCGTAAGGATGCGATCCAATGGTTTTATTCGAATTATTCACTGTTGATTAACCCTCAAACGCTGCTGTTGAATAAATACCGTTTATTTATAAAGCTGGAGCTCTTTAGAACATATTATGTAAAAGTTTTATTCGTATTCGTTGAGGTAAATAGAGATTGAATAGCTCTTTGATTTGTATGTAATGTATAATTTGCTTTTAAGAAATTTTTTTGTTATGTAAATTCCGTGTAAATTATAAATATATCAGCGGTACAGCACTGTTACCATTAATGAGTTAATTTGCATTGATTATAGTTAGTATGACGTTAATACTTAACTAAAATGGTACTATCGAAACCTGTTATATGTATGTACCTATATCAAAATACAAGATCACATCAGAACGCGAGTTGTCACATTTAATCTGGCAAATGATTAAGCATTGCGTATGCAGAAGTAATTTACCAACAATGTATACCGAGTAAATTCGGGACATAACGGTGAGATTGTCTTAGATTAGAAATTAGGTTTGGCCTACAGGGGATTGTCTGGCTAAAATAGAACAGGAAAGATTTGGTTTCCAAGATAATGTTGATCTAATTGGATGGGTCGGTTTTCTTCTTAAAGATTTACTTGCTTATTTTTTTGTTTACTATACATATAAAATAACAACATAATATTACGCTTGTGTTTCATTGAAGCGATAATAGAGAAGTGTAGTACCTTCACTTCTCATCTTCGTTGTGGGAATAAGATGTGAACCTATTGCCATTACAAATGCAAATAAACTCTACAAATTGTCTACCTAGTCGTTTTATATTTTGTTTCTAGTGTTTTTATAAAAATAAATGAAACATTACTATTCCATGTTTCAACTCAAGGTAAGTAATTTTTTAATAGTAAACTTTTAACATAACATAAATGTCATAAAATATGACGTTTAGTATTCCAAATGCCACTAATAATGTCAATGGATTCAAACAAGAGACAAATCATACCGCCCGCACCCAACTATCTCATAACAAATTCTAGCCATGGCGCTCGGTCGAGGCGCTGTAGCAATCCATTAGCCGAATAGCTTCTCTTATCAACTCGTAAATTTAGCAGCTGCTGAGCTATGAGATTTTAGACGGATAATATATTAAATGGATTGCTTGTAAATTATGTATGGTTCCGTTGATATTGACATTTGACGACAGTTTGACATTTGACGTTTGAGTTTGACGTTTCATTCTACTTTTTTTCTTTTTACGTCTCGATAGTATTTATTCGTTTAGTTGTTTTATTTCAGTCTATTTTAAGAGTCTGGGTTTCAAATCTTGTAACGTATATCTGCCTGTAGTTAGGTACACGCGTTTTTAAGAACAAATTGTACTCGTAATTTAGGAAAACAACGTAAGAAATTAGAATGTGTCGTTATGTTCTTTAAATTTTTTGAAAACAACTTACCTATACTGGGCCACATGAAATTATGGCACAAAATTCTTTTTATTCTAAGAAACCAGTGTTTACTAGTGTCACAACAAAGTTTGATAATGTTGTTAAGTAAATATTATGATACGTTGATATTCACGACGATGTTTCATACTATAAATAAGTCGTGCAAGAAAGGTAATCTAGTACGCATTATTCCAACGCTGACATTTAGTAGTTACAAACTTTCATAAGATTTTATCTTACATTGACACTACACACGCTAAAGAATTATTTTCTATCATAGATTCAAAAATAACAAGCACCTGAATAGTTGTACATATATTGTCATTGAACACTGGCAAGCATAGAAATATGACCGATAATGCTTAAAAAATGTATCTGTGTAACAAAAGCAAAATGAAATAACCATTTGGTGCCTGGCAATTTTATTTTTTTTGCTTGACGGGAACATAAACAAACCGGACGCAATAAACACTTTACAGGAAGGTAGTAACAATTTTATTTACACGGACACGTGCTCCAAGCGTAAATTTAACAAAAGGACAAATTTATACCTTGTTTATGGCTGTTACAGTGCATTTTTTACCTTTTAGTATTATTAATTTTACACAAATTGAATATTACGATAATATTTTTATATATCAACTGCATATAGGAGTAGTAAAATTTAATTTTTGTTTCTGGTAATTACGGCCACAGTACAATGGAATCAGTACTCACAATATTGGGTATAGTACAGTGCATACAGAAAGTTTAATACTTAAGTATTTTATATAAGTACGTTATATAGTAATGTTATAAAGAGCCAGTCGATATAAACAAACCGGACGCAATAAGCACTTAACGTTAAGGCTGTAACAATTTTACACGTGCCTGTGTCATAAATTGTACAAATGGAGGAATTTATGTATTGTTTATGGCTGTTACCGTGACCGGCTTTATACCTTTTTTATGGCCTACGGCTAAACAACGGACATGCAAGACAGCTTCCATTAAGTGGTCAACGCGGTTCATAGATATGAACATAAGGATGAAGTTTTTGCTTAAGTCGGCTAACATTACACATATTTGTTCTTCGTACTTAAGGTCCAGTACGACCGTCCCATAACGTAGTGTCTTTGAATCAACTATAAAATATAACTCATAACGCAACCCAAAGGACTTTGGTTAAGTAGTAAGCCTATGGAAGCATTGTGTTGCTTTCACATGATTTACAAAACATTATCAAGAAATGTAAGTTGTGCAAATTTCTTCGCGATGTCTACCATCACGTAACATTCAAGTTTATAAACGAATAACATTTTGTGAGGAAAAAAATGCGCGTAGGGTTAGACCCATTTTAATATTAAACACATTTCATTTGATATTAAAATGGATCTACAGCTTCTGCGCATCTCTTTCCATCTATTTTCCATAGCGGCTATGGTAAATCCAAGTCCGGTCAGCGCTGGTCCAGATCAAAATATGTATGTTCTAAATTCAAAATAATTCTGACGCCGTACTCCGCTAATGTGCATGCATATTCAAGGATACGCCTTTATTAATTCAGTCATTAATATTTCGTCCGCACAATATGATACAGGATTTCCTTACAACTTCCTGTTTCGACAATATTATTAGGGTTGGAACTTAGTTTTGGTATAATTAAATCCATGCTATTGTCTTTAATTAAATTATATATGCATGGCCGCATTTTGTTCGCGTAGAGGTATTGAACACAAAACTTTTGTTTGAATTATGTAGTAGGTAAATAATTTTGGGATGATATTTTGGGAAAAGTCAGTACAAGTATGGACTGTGGTACGATCTGTGGTAGTAGTGACTGACTTGATACACCAGGGGTAAGTGATTCAGTATACCTGCCTCGTTTGTCGTGTTGGTTGCGACTGCCGATCGGGAGGTCCCGGATTCGATTCCCGGGTCTAACACTACAAGATGTTCTAATTTAGATTTTCTAGTATTGGTTCGTAGTCTGGATATGAGCCCGACGCATGGCAATAGGCTCACCACCTATTCCATAGTGGGACGTCAACGTAACCGGTGAAACGTGGGAGTACTCTGCAATCCTCTGCCTACCTCTTCGGGGATTACAGGCGTTAAGTTACGTTTATATAAGGAATCTCATTATCATCTACAAAACTACCAAGAATATATTAATTGAAACCCAACTTCCTAAGTTTTAAAAGGCTAATGAAGTTTTGCCCAGTACCTATTTCTAGACAAAACGATCTAGAAAGACCGAAAGACGTAAACAAATTTAACAAAAACAGGATATTATACATAATGTATGTAAATACGCTAGAAAAGGTTAGAAGTTAAACTGTCATGTTGTCAGTTTGATCAGGAACAGAGCAAACTGGGCAAGCTGATTGGATCCCTTGAGACTGTTGCTAAGGGACAGTGTTCGGAATTATTTCCTTATTACAAGGAAAAGTACCTTAGCTATGTAAGGTATTCAGAATAATTACATATATAAAAACTGTACATAAATATTTTTGTGTTCTGGGACCAGTTCCTTTATGGAAAAACAGAGTGACACACAAATTATGGGTATCATAATAATCATTATCATCAGCTTATTCTCGTCCACTGGTAAACATACGAGTAGTTCGATTTCCAACTCTTCGTATCCGTCTTGATGACAATAAAATTTTAAAACATGTACTCAAGCTTATAAGTTTTTGTGTTTTCAATTTTATATAACACGTATACATACCAAATAAACATACGTAACTTCACGTTTGTAATCCCCGAAGAGGTAGGCAGACGAATGCAGAACACTCCCACGTTTCATCGCTTACGTTTAAGTCCCACTATGGAATAGATGGTGAGCCTATTGCCATGCATCGGGCACATATCCAGACTCCGAACCACTACTAGAAAA
>DWDT01005796.1:0-10159 GCA_018245595.1 Microceris scylla
CTTAAAGGGCAGTTCAAGAGATGAGCCATGGACTGGACGGCAGTACCGCAGTCACACCCCTCCTCTCCTGAAATATATAACGAAATATTATAGAACTAATAAATATAATAGTTCGATTATATTTATTCGTTCAATTTCATTTTCCATGGACATGTTCAGATTCACGAATTGTGTAATCACGGTGCGTTAATTAAAATTAGACCTGTGAATAACGCTTCTAAGTGTGACCGCAGCTTAATGCGGCTGTAAATGCAGTAATGTGCATCGACCCTGTAATTTATTTTGCGCATTCGAAATGCCAGTCACAGTGGCTGTCAGATTTGCATTAATGTTTGCTGACTGAGTCATTATACATAATTTTAAACATACAAATTTCATCTATGTACTCTTGTACGTAACACCACGCCACACACACCACGTA
This sequence comes from Microceris scylla, assembly GCA_018245595.1. Classification (NCBI taxonomy): domain Eukaryota; kingdom Metazoa; phylum Arthropoda; class Insecta; order Lepidoptera; family Hesperiidae; genus Microceris; species Microceris scylla. The sequence continues at coordinate 422 of DWDT01005796.1, forward strand.
CACACCACCACTGTAATCTCCGAAGGGGTAGGCAGAGGAGTGTAACACACTTCCACGTTTCACCAGTTACGTTTAAGTCCAATGGAATAGGTGATGAGTCCATTGGCACACACCGGGCACAATTCCAGACTCCGAATCACTATTGGAAGTTCTAAATTAGAAAAATCTAATAGCGCCCGACCCGGGATTTGAACCCAAGACCTCCCGATTGGCAGTCGCGCTTGCGACAATTCGACCAACGAAGCAGTCACTCTTGTACTGAGCCTAAAATGAATTTCTGTTATAATTAGCATGGAATACTATTTCTTAAATTATTTTGTCGTCATTAATGTAGAGTACTATTTCTAAAATTGTTATGTGTCATCATTGGCTATGATTTTGGCTTAATTCCCACTTTTATAGACAACATGATCTTGTCTCAATAACAGGTACCTAGCTAGGTATCTATCCGATAGAACCATCGTAAATAGCTATTTACAACGGTTCTATCGGATAGATAACCCTTTACCACTTATAACCTTAACCTCTTGGTAGTCTAGTAAAATACCCAGTGACGCACAGCTCATTTAAATTCTTTGGCTTGAATTTATCAATACCAAATAATAGTTATTAAACGAACATCACGCCTGTAATCACCGAAGGGGTAGGCAGAGGAGTGTAGTACACCCCTACGTTTCATCAGTTATGTTTAAGTCCCACAAGAGAATCGATGGTGAGCCTATTGCCATACACCGGGCACACATCCAGACTTCGAGTCAATACTAGAATTTCTAAATTAGAAAAATCCAATAGCATCCGACCTGGGATTTGAACCCAGGACCTCCCGATCGGCAGTCATGCTTGCAACCACCCGACCAACGAGGCAATCAAATAGTTATTCTCCTGACATTACGCAAGATATAATGTGTTCTTCTATCAGATTTTTTTTTTCAACCCAATACAAATCCACTGTTGGAATACGGGTCACCTCTCATATTGAGAGGTTAAGGCCATAGTCTGCCACGCTGGCTAAGTGCGGGTTGGCAGACTTCACACACCTTAGAATTTATTTTTTTTATAAATTCTAAGGTGTGCAGGTTTCCTGACGATGTTTTCCTTCACCGTTAGTAAGTGATATTTAAATTAAAAACGCACTTTTCTAAAGACTTGCGCGCCATGGATTTGAACCCAGGACCTCCGGAGTGAGAGGCTGAATCTTTAACCATTAAGCTATCACTGCTGTAATTACATTATAATTGAACATTACTGCAGCGTACTGGTATCAATATGTAGTCATCAATATAGTTATCGAGAGAGCTCTCAACGGGAAACTCTTTGTACCACTTCCTTTGTCATAATTTCTTATTCATCGTTCGCATAAAAGCACCCTGTATAATGGTCCTTTGACACAAAAGCGTCGGTTTTTCAGAGTCCCATTCTATATTTACTAAGCGGGTTTTACACAAACCTTTTGTTATACGTTATAGTACAATATTGGTATGGTACAATGTAATTATCATTTACGTAACATCGCCCCCTGTAATCCCCGAAGCGGTAGGCAGAGGAGTGTAGAACGCTCCAATGTTTCACCAGCTATGTTTATGGTCGCTATGGAATAGGGGGAGAGGAGGGGGAGAAGGTATTATCGTCTATTTCTTTTCATGGCCATTCTTTGTATCTATCTAATCTATGTTTTCCTTGTATCTAATCTTTGTATTTAATCTAGGGTTTCCTTTCCGCTCAGGGAAAATATTTGTGTAATGTGTACGTGATCACTCGTATTAATTTATTGAAGGACTGATCAATCTTTTGTCCGATGGGTTGCGCAACAGGTTAAAACATTAATTGGCTACCTGGAAATATGAGTTGATTGATCGACTGACTGAATATATCTCCCTGCCGAGATTAACGGGTGTCGTCAGAGGTGAATAAAATCGGCGTATCCAGAAGGCGGAATGGCGCGGCCTTCCTAGACCTGTCTACAGACAGCAGCGTGGATGGTGTGAGAGGCGGTGCTCTGCAATCCACAACCCGCATGCCCAACATGGCATACGTTTAAAAACCCTTCAGAAGAGGGTTGTGTCTAGGAGACCACCTAAACAGGTTGACGATGTCGATACTATAATCAAGACGTCGTTAGAATCGTTAGGTAGTTCGAAGAGATAGTTTTTGATATATCAGTTACACGTTTTGATAATATATAAAAAGTTTTGCTTCAGCACTATGCTTCAGTAACAAACGTTAAGCGTGTTTCAATACGTGCGCTATTATATCTAGATCAGAGCAGCTGTGGCGTCTCGCTTGAGACCAGTGATGACTCATTATTTTCATACTATGCTCACAATTGATTTGGGTTCCCATTCTTTTCTTTTCTCTCATTTCTTTCTTTTATAAGTCGTTTTGATATTCACCGTGCCAGATCCTTTACGGGTAGGTAGCAAGCACCGAGCGCCGAATCTGTATCCTTACAGATCTCTTGGACTTTTTCCAGGGTACTTTCTTTATATCATTACACCGATTTCGAAGATTTCTCACTCTCTCACCAGTATCGGATCCATTTGGTTAAGACAGGTAAGTCTTGGTCTTCATGAGCTTCTGCGACTGTATCAAGATTTAATTTGAGACAATAATATTTTATCTAACCAAATACATGCCAATCTAACTCACGTATAGTTTATATATTCTCGGGATAGCCCGACCAGTTATCCGAAAGTGGCTACCCTTAAAAACGCGTGTGTTAAGCCAGTGCATATTTATTCATGAATAGATTACCCACGAAACGCTTAATAGTAATATTATAAGTCCTTATACACAACAAACAGTAAATTATCGCCTAATTTCGTAAGCAAACTGAACAAAACCTACATTATTCTGGTGGTATTTGTTTCACGGAAATCTGGATTGCGCAGGCTGTTTGACCTGCGCTCGTAAATGAAAACTACCGGTTAACGCTTACCTTACAGAATCTTATCGTTACTACGTGTTCTAGAATGTAACTCGAAGTTTTTTATTATTACATATTATGTTCGTTACTTCGGGTCCTAAAAAGTTGGCTTGAGTTCGTCCGATAGAGCTTGGATCCCACTTAATTCCTGCATTTTCTTTGCAATTAACTACATGTTATTACTATGCCCGACCTGTAGATTGAACTCAGGACCTCTCGTTCAGTACTTGCACTTGCAATCACTGCACCAATGGAGTAGTTAAATGGCACTTTAATCAATACATAATTATATCGAAATAAGGAATAGAAATATTTTAATTCCATCTATATTATTGTATGTACAGTTGAAAGAGCCAAGTCATATTCAATATTTGCCAAGACCAGCCAAGCCTACCCCACAACTAATGATTTTCAATGGGGACCCATTTTTTAATATTTTAACGTAGTAATACATAAAAGCCACACAATATATGTATTTCGTAGTAAGCTTGCAATGTTTCCGTAGCGAAGGTGCTACGGTGGGCTACACTGTAGGTACATACCTACATCGCTTCCATCTATTTACGTGGACCGTAATGATGTGGTTAGCAAAGCCTCGCTAAGCGGTGGGAGGCTTTCATATAAAATAAGTGAACTAAAAATAGGTAGCTATAATGGTCAACTAGTGATTTTTATCTATTTCATTCTAGGTTCATATATTTTCGTTCTTAACCGTTCTAATGGCAAAATAAAAAATAAATAAACAAGAACCAAAGCAACTATAATTAGCTGATGGGAGCGGTCAGCACAGACGCCCGTCAAATATTTGAGAAATGCTGACCACAGAGGATCTGAATTTTATGTATAGCGCCCGGCTTGGGCGTGCCTCAAATGTTTGCTTGCCGGTTCTGCTATTTGTTACAGAACTATCGTTTGTGTTTGTACATTTGTGGTCTAAATATACGAATTATTATATATAACACTATTATTAGTCAACCGGGTAATGATGAGCATTAATTATATTTAACCGGCCGGGTACTATTGGATTTTTGTAACTTTTTCTAGAGAAAACTTCTAGTAGTGGTTCGGAGTCTGGATCTGTGTCCGATGTATGGCAATAGCTACCTTGCTATGCCATGCCAGGCGATTATGGGTACAGTTTATGAAATTCCTTATACAATAAAATAATTTGAAATTTAAAATTTTAATTATAAAAATTAAATTAATTTTTTTTCTAAGGCGTGTGAAATCTGCAATCCGCACTTTGCCAGCGTGGCAGACTATGGCCTTAGCCCTCTCAATGTGAGAGGAAACCCGTGTCCCAACAGTGGAACGATACGGTTGAGAAAAAAAATAAATCTGACTAATTTATAACTGAATCCAAGTTAAAAATAATGAAAGTTATGTATGTATGCAATGTTCATACCATATCCTATATATTATTTACTATTGTTATTGTGTATGTGAGATAGTTAGGTGTAAAATAAAAGACGACATTGAAAATTGACAAACATATTGTATATTTTCACACCCATTCACAAAACCCTTAAACCAACTTTAAGTGCGCTGATTTATACAATTACCTTTAAGCAATAACCCTCAAAGACCTAATTTAATTATTATTAAATGAAAATATTATAACCATACTATCACTAATGATTATTTAATTTGGTACTGGTCTCTAGCGAGAAAAACTTTTAACCTAAAAGTTATAATAACAAATAAATAACTTTTCCTTAACTGCTAACAAGATCTGCTTAACGTTTATATTATTTTAATTTCTAGTTACAAATTAATTTATTAAATACGTCCGTTTTTATAACTTACTAATACTATGGCGCTAACGTTACACCTTGAGAAATCCCTAAAACTTATACCATGACCTTAAGCTAAAAAACAGATAATTAGTCGAAAGGCTAATACGATTGTAGCAACGATTTATTGATGAAAGATTCGAAAAATGAGCTCAAATTTAACTTGAAAGGAAAGCATCTAACGTAGAATTAAACTTGCACAGAACGTTCCTTCTCAACCATATTTGTTACAACGTTCTGGGGCGTTTTACCAGTTTCACCGCTGAGACTTTGTATTACTTTGTTGATTGTATTAGCACAGTCCTTATTTTCAATGATACTGACGTGATTTCCTTCAAAGAAGTGCACGGTGATTGCGCTCTCCGAGTATTTATCAAGACTGTAGTTGTCTTCTAATGTGATATTTGCTACATTCTCTTTGGGACGCAACAAAATAATAGGTGATTTCAACTTCTTGATGTCCCCGTACTTGTAATTAAGGACGACTTTCAATCGATCGAAGGTCGCAACAGCAATCATACCTATGAATTCCTTCGAATATTTGGTTGGTGGGCAATTTGATATTGCATAATGAACTCTGTCCTCGTATGATTCGATCTCACTGAGTTTGCTCTTCATTTCTTCGGTGATGTCATTGTTAGGAGACACAATATCGATGGTATGACAGATGAGACTGTTCTGCAAGTCAGTTTCGCTATTAACGTTTAAGAACAAATTGAGCATAGCGTGGAGGTATTCGGGCGAGCCATCCAAACAAATCACTGTTCCTTTACGACCTGTAATGAGACGGTAAAAATATAATAATACTTTTAAAACAAGGAACTAGTGTATCCAAAGGGCTTTAATGATATAGCTTCTATGTTCATCATCAGCCTATCTTAGCCCATTGCTGGATGTAGGCATCCCCAAAAGGGGGTTTATGCCAGTAATCTCCACGCTGGGCATGCGGGTTGGAGATCGCAGGGTACAGCTTTTCGCACTGCCGGCTAATAGCTTCTATGTTATTTCTCCTAAATAAGGGACGCTTAACACTTCGAGCCCTGTCCACCAGATAGGACACATGTAGGTAAGCAGAAAATATTTGAATAGCATATTCAGGTGCTCCTAAAGTGGAAACCCGTAAACATTAGCGGCACTAATTAAATTTGAGATAAATACAACATCTTGCCTGTATCTCGTTAAAGAGGTAGACAGAGGAGTGTAGTACACTCCCGCGATTCACCAGTTACGTTATATATCGTATAAAAGAATATGGTGAGCTTATAGCCCTATAGCGGGCACAAATCTAGACTCCAAACTACTACTAGGAATTTCAGATTACTAGCACTTGCGCTTGCGAATACTCGACCAACCCGGCGGTCAATATGAGATTATTTTTAATGTACGTACCTTCGCTTTCCAGGATGTTAGCCAGTTTTAAAAGAGGCAGGCAACCGAAGCTGTAGCCGAGAAGGATGAAGCTCGCTCCAGGGTTTAAGCGTGACCGTATAGACTGTAATAAAACATAGTAGTGTAATAAAAATGCAGAACTATTCTAAGCTGTGAATCATATTGAAAAACTACCAAATTTTTACAAGCTTCTAGATGTTGCTATACTTAGGTAACTTAGGTTACATTCGTATAGTGGGATACAGAGATCTTTCGTCAAATTGAATCGGCCCAGTTATATACTATTGAAGCTATTTATTGTAATTCTAATCCGGTTATATAATGGGTTATAGTTGCGAAAAATATGGTGCAACGCTATGGCATTCCATTTCCTTCTAATTATCAAATTACCTGATGTAATCTTGACACGATGGTTTCCAGGGTGTCGTTTTTGTGCTCCAATCCGTACTGCAAGCCACAGACCTTGATCTTCAATCTGCGGCATAAAGGTTCCAAGCCCGCCATGCAACCTTCCACTCCCGGCAACATGAACATCACGGTGTCAGAGTCACTGACGGTTTCTTCACCCTGGGGATAAGAAAGGAATTTTCAAAATATTGTTTTCCGTTCATGTAAAAGTTTGACCGACTTTATAAATTGTACTAATAAATATAGCGTAAACAAACTTTTTTTTATTACTATTATGTTTTTTTTTATTACTACTATGTAATACTTTTAAAGTGTTATTAATCAAAAAATATTAATTAAAAATTTATAAGTACTTTTGATATTAATTAAAAAAATATTACATTAGTATTCCACTCTGAGACCAGGATTAAAACGTAATACGCATATCCCATTTTATAAAGTCACGTGCGTGCTATTTCAACTTTAAATGTCAACTGGACATAACATTAAAGACAAACATCCAGAAGAAATTATAATCTTTCTCGTTTTGACCTTCGTATTACAGAGGAATGACAAACAAAAGAAACCTTTTCGTTCAGTTATAATTTTTAGTTTTATTGTTGAGTTTTCCAAATTATTGTTCCGTTATCCATTTTAAAAACATCTACCAGTGTTAATTTTACACGTCAATCGTTTTCCTATAGATAACGTATTTATATATATAATCGTTATCACTATCATGATCATCAGCTTTTAAATGTCCACTGCTGGACATAGGCGTCCCCTAATTCCTCAATACTCCTTTCCGTCCTTGGCCTTTCGAACCCAGCAGTATCCCGCTCTCTTCGTCAGATTGTCGGACCACCTGGTAGGAGAGCGACCTACCTTCCTTTTACATATGTGTATATATAAATTCATTGAAATTCTTACATACCTCAGTGCCATCGCTGACCATGGTCGGCATGTACAGTAGTGGTTCTGATGCAACCTGTTCATCACCGAAGTTTCTGATGAGCACTCGTAAGCCAGCCCCACCATCTGCTGCCGTGGTCTTAACCGTAGCGCTGGTAGATGCCGCTGCTTCTCTTTGAGCTGTCAGCTCCACCAGTCTAAAAAAACAAATTACTCTTGTTATAATATAGACCTGGGTTTTTGTTTCTTCAACCTTTAGATTGTCCTCGAATTTTCAATGTCCGTTTTGATCTTAGCAAATTTGCATACAATCTCAATTTATTGCAAGCCGATCCTGCAGAGCATACATACTCGTATGTATATAGCATGTATTTGGTCTTAAAGTTCTCGCTGAAATGGGATATGAATTGTTGCTATCCTTGAGGAGGCGCAAATGAATCGTTTTATGCCTTTGATGATCTATTGGGGGCATCCTTAAAACCGAGGAACAATTAAGGAATTTTCGCTCTAAACACCAGATTCAGGTCATAAGGTTTAACTCTTTACTAACAAGTGTATGATGCGGTACATAGATAATAGGTTATTATCAACCAAGTAAGTGACATGTTTCTTTAAGAGAATCCACTACTAATCTCTTACGTGCTTACCAGCAGACTTCAGCAGTGATTTCTTCATTTCTTTTATCAATATCGAATGATTTACATTCTTCTATACCGAATTTAAACCATGCTTACACTAATTCTAAAAGATGTCTGTACAAACCTTGCAAAGGTCAAAGTCCTGATGTCCTGAGCGGTGAGGAATATCTCGAATTCTCTCTCCAGAGTCTGCTTTATCTCCACAGCCATCATACTGTCCATGCCCAATTCGGCTAACGAGACTTGTTGGGATACTGTCTTCAGGTCCTTGATACCTGGATAAAGCAGAATAGATTATTGAAGAGTTCATTATAAATATAATCGTAAATTCCCAGTTGTTTCTTGTCTAGAGTTGAGCTTTGGGGTACAAATTACATCATTTATTTATTAATTACTACTATTCACAAAAGTATGTATTATAATGGCAGAAAAATAACGTCTTTTAAAACAATTCAAGCTAGGTGGAGTGACGATATACGCCAAGTGGCTGGCAGGGGTTGGATGCGAAGAGATGAAGATGCAGCTCAACGGCACGCCATTGGAGAGAGCTATGTCTAGCAGTGGGCGCGAGTAGAGTGATAATATATGTATGTATACAATTCAATTGAAATTATTCTAATATGGGGTAGGCAAAGAGCTGTGGTTCTTCTATATTCGTGCTCTCTGCCCACCCCGTAAGGGACTTGACGTGAAGATATGTATGTATGTATGTATTTTTTTTTATACCCATGATGACAGCAACAGCATCCACAATGTTCCCGCAGCCCGATCCTCCAGCCTTCTTCTCAGCAACGACGATAGAGGAGACAATAACGGCATCAGACTTCAGGAATTTATCCAGAGCGAGGAGACAGGATGAGATCCTCTGCTGCAGGGTGCCACCGATCTCCAGCTGCACGTCTTCATCTTGCATGTCTGCTACTAGACCCACCTAAAGGCATATCAAGTAATGTTTATTTATGGCTTCGACTCTTCTCATTTTGGGAGGGTTAAGTTCGTTCAAATTTTCATTTTGAGAGGGTTGTAAAAGGGTTAACTATGATGATGATTGTGATCTATTACTAATGCAATTAGGTTCACCTTGATGACAAAAATATAAATTATCCGAGACATGTATAAATAAAAATATCGGTAGTTTTAATGCAAAATTTTATAACCTTTTTTCTAAAAGTATTTCTATACTATATCTATAAGTATTTCTGGGCGAATGGTAGTTAGAAATATCCAGAGGAATATTGATTGTGACATTTAAATAACCTATCATAGAAGTTATTAAAGCAGTAATATTAAGTATAAAATTTACATTGATTTCTAAATATCCTTGAAATCTTGACAAATGTGTAATTATGTATCATATTATTCTTTACCACCATCCACCCTTTAAACGTACCATTATTGACCATGGTTGCGAATTCTGCGGCATTACATATTTTCTAATGTGCCTATACGATTATCAGATGTACTCACGTCACCAATGGCACCCCATTGAATAGCCAAAGCCGGGAGCCCAAGCTTCTTTCTCCACTCACAGATCCTCTCCATCACAGAGTTGGACCAGCCGTAGTTGGTCTGACCGGCGTTACCTCTACCGCAAGACACAGAGGAGAAGATGACGAAATTCCTGTGGGTGTTGAAAATCACATGAATATTGCAAACGAATTCTTACCTTATTACAATGTCAGTTTTGAAGGTACAC
>DWDT01005797.1:0-10157 GCA_018245595.1 Microceris scylla
AATCGACCCATTATAATTCCATTGTTGGAATATGGGTCTCCTCTCATATTGAGAGGGTTAAGGCCATAGTCTGCCACTCTGGCCAAATGCGAGTTGGCAGACTTCACACACCTTAGAATTTTTGTTTTTTATTTATAAATTCTAAGGTGTGTAGGTTTCCTCAAGATGTTTTCCTTCACCGTTAGTAAGTAATATTTAAATTTAAAACGCGCTTTTGTAAAGAGGTGCGCGCCATGGATTTGAACCCAGCAGCACCCCCGGAGTGAGGGGCTGAATTCTTTTCCCCTAGGCTATCACTACTAATGACATAAATGCTTTATTAAAGACATAAATGTTTTAAATTTTAGTGTGACAGAAAAAAGAATTTTACAAATAATACCTTGTCCTCGACAGTCATATAGTATCCTTTGCTTAACTAAGTTGATTTTACTTCAGATTTTGCTTATATCTAACTTATACATAACAAACAATATGTAAAATACATATGACAAATAAATCTCATCGCTTAACTAACATACTTATTGATCCAGTCAAAAATTATTTCATAAAGAAATAAATGTATTCAAACGCTCCGTTACATTAATATTTGGAAAATTTACAAGATTACAATACCCACCACAAATTTTAACTATTTTAATGGTAGGGAATATTGAATTACTTGTACATCGTTGCAATATTCAATATGTATTACTATCTGAAGAACATAACAATACCATAAAATGCCTCTATCATTATTTAATGTAGATAAGCTTGTTAAAATGGTTAACATTTGTGAATGATGCAAAAAAGAACTGTTGTAACTCCGCACAAAAGTCCCCAAAACAGCCAATTAAAATATATATGATAACCAGACATAACAAAGAACCTGACTTTATTTTTTCTTGCAGCCATATTATTGTGGTTGTAAATCTAATCGTAAACTTATGAGACATCGCCAGTGGACATCCAGGTAGAAAATATAATTCAAAACACTTAAGTCGGTATAATTAAGAAAACAAATTCTTATAACTACCATGAACTTTAAAAAAAAATTGTCAAACTTTAAATTTTAATGGGACAAATAATATATAGGCCGTTGAGCAAAATTAATCTCGTATTACTCTCATATTACAAGGAAGCAGTTGACGTTTCTTACAGTTCTCATATTATAATATAGGTATCTGCTATTCGTAGATGCATAATCGAATTATTTTCGCCGCATCCGGTTGTCCTATTTCTTCTAGCATTTCCATTAGTGCTTTCGAGGTAACATTTCCGTCACATCTCTGAAAAAAAAACAAATGTTATTCTACAGATTAAGTCAAAAACAAGTGGATGCATAAAAGAACATTTCTCCGATCCAATTTCATTTTTTTTTTGTGTTTTTTTATTGATATTTCTGCGTCAGGACAATCTGTGTTTACAATAAGTCTTAACATTTGTTCGACATTATCTTATCCGTAAGTAATTTGACATTAGAAGGTCATTCCAAAAGTTCCTAAATCTGTCTATTACAGTAGGTGTGCTTTGTCTCTTTAATCTTCTGTATTAAAGGGATCTGTGTCTACATAACTTTGCTGCCAGCTTCTGCCAGTGGTTTGTTAGCCTCTTTTGATATTTTGTGCTCTATTGAGTAATCCCTTCTTTCACGCTTTTTACTTTTAAATCATTGTAAATGTATTTGTTGCTGATGTATTGCGGAATGTTAAAAGTTGCTCTTAGTGTTTTTGTTTGAAACCTCTTGAGAATCTCAATATTGCTATTGCTAGCTGTACCCCAACTGTTAGCTTTATAGATTGTCATTTTACTCTCTAGGTTTAGCTGTGAATGCCGACCTATTATCCAGTACATGTTGTGTAGTTTTGTGTCTAGTTGCTTGCGCTTAGCCTGTACATGTTTTTGCTATGTTAGCCTCCTGTCCAAATTTATGCCGGTATTTCGTGTGTTCGTTTTGTGAGATCTCTTCATTGTTAAGCTTGACTGGAGGACAAGTGTTTTTTTAGTGAATATTTAATAATATCATAATTAGTGTTAGTTTTTTAGTCAATATCATAATAATTTTTTTAGTGAATATTTAGTGAATATCACATACGAAGATTTACTTTGATTGACCTTTATTCTCCACGTTTTTAGCCATTCCTCCACTTTATTCAGATGACGTTGAAGCTGATCTGACGCCGTTACTGGGTTAATGTGGGTGGAAAGAATTGCAGTGTCACCTGCATACGTAGCACCTGCAGTTTCGCTAACAGTAGGTACCTTAGCAGTGTACAGTGTATACAATATTGGTCCAAGTCTACTACTCTGTGGTACTCCTGAGTTTTATTCATGTAGCTTCGAGGACTCAGTGTTGAACATTACTTCAAAGCTTCTCTTATGTATATATGACCTTAACATGCGGTAAAGCGACATATGCGGTGCGGCGAGGTGTGCGAGGTGTGCGAGGTGTGCGAGGTGTAGCGCGGGACGCGGTACCTGCACGTGGTCGAGCAGCGCGCGCGTGGGGCTGCGCGCGGCGGCCAGGTAGGGCAGCAGCGCGGCGCGGCGCAGGCGCGTGGCCAGCGCGCGCCACGCGCCCGCCAGGTCCAGCGCGCGCGCCAGCGGCTCCGCGTAGCGCGCCAGCTCCGGCAGGCTTGCACTCGCCCACTCCTGCCTCGCACACGCCCCCGTACATCTCAATTATGGATCTCCGTACATCTCAATATGGACGTATTATAGTAGGCGGTTACGTAACTTCACGCCTCTAATCCCCGAAAAGGTAGGCAGAGAAATGCAGAACATTCCCACGTTTCACCGGTTACGTTTACGTCTCACTATGGAATAGGTAGTGAGCTTATTGCCATGCATAGGGCACATATCCAGAATCCGAACCACTACTAAAAAATCTAAATTAGAAAATTTTGTAGTGTTCGACCCGGGAATCGAACCTGGGACCTCCCAAGCGGCAGTCGCACTTGTAACCAACACGACCAACAAGGCAGTCTTGACACTATCAATTTAACTAAATCCCGTTAATGTTATTTAACTGTTACCTCTGTTATGGTAAAATCCATGTTATTGTTATTTTAATGAACATCATTGTATATATGTATATTTATATACAAATTAATTTATTGCAATAATACACTATACAGTGTACTTGCATACGGTATAATTGCAGTAAATTGAAGAATTTACACGAACGCATGCGCGAGTATGAATCCGAAAACGATCTTGAAAACATTTTTTTAACAACCTATTTATATAGATATCAAAATCTTTAAAGCAGTTTTTATATTTACCTAGCAAATGCATTTGTTCAGCAAACTAACAAACATTTTCGAATTTCGAAACTCTGCCAACCGATTAAGCGGTAAGTAACGGTAATCAATATTATCATAGGAAGACTGCCGCTCTTATCAGTAGCTATTATAAAAAATCATTACTTACGCCTTCATCGTCAATTTCGTAGTCATCTTCAGGCTCTGACTTAACTTCAGGTTCCTCTTGCAAAGTTTTGTATGAGACGTATTTTTGCATTATTTCCCACATCATCGGCTTGTGAGAGCACAATTTCCAGGCCGGTTTGTTGAATTCCTCGTGTTTTAAAGGATCAGCCTAAAACCACAATTATTATACTCCATAAATACCTTTTTTTAATACTAACATAAAATAAATAAATGTAATCATCTTGTAAATACGGAAATCCAGTTTTTTAATATCATTGAAAAATAAATACTGGTAATATACACTACGTTGTTTTTTACTAGCAGTAAATTTTATTAATATTAACTGTATATAATGACTGCGTGACACAAACCTTGTTCTCGAGAAGCAATCTCAATATTTCCAAGGAATCGTTGTTCTGTTCGCCGCCACAAACGATTTGCAAGGCCGTGTTGCCCTGTCCGTCTACAGCGTCCACTTCGTCCTAGGTAAGCATAAATCGAATCGTTTTTAATTAATACTCTATAATATAAATTATTATGAATTGACAGTTGACGTATTGGCATTAATTATATCAAAAGACGGTTGACAAACTACGGCCTTAATACAATCTGAGAAGGACTGGACTCCAACAGTGGAACGACAAAGGGGTTAGAGAAAAGAATATTAAAAGAGTGTAGTGAATACAATGTCGTGAATTAGGAAATCGAGCGGTGGCAAAAGTAAGTAGTGGGGCGCGTACGGGCGGCAACGCGGCGAGCAGCGCGCGCGCGGCCGGCAGCGCGCCGTCGTACGCGGCGAGGTGCAGCGCCGTGCGCGCGGCGGCGTCGCGGGCCGCGCGCCACGCGCCGCGCGCCACCAGCTCGCGCACGGCCTCCGCCCACCGGTGCACCGCCGCCAAGTGCAGTGCCGTCTGCTTCTCTGCAACCGACACCACTCGCCCTTACACCTCACATACATGAGCTGCCTCGCAACCACCTGCATGCAAACGCACACCTACACGCGCACGCGCACGCACACGCACTCAAATACGTACACGCATACACATACTCATATGCTCACACTTACCGTTGTTATAAGCGTTGATGTCGTAGTACACCTTGTTTTCTTTGATAGCGTCCAACAAGGGCACCAAACATGTCTGATATTTAACAGCATAATGCACGGCGTTGTTCCCTTCGTTGTCTTCGGCCATTGGATCACAACCTGTCAAATGACATAATAGCATACAATTTAATACATTATAAATTATTGTTAAGCAAAAACCTTGTTGATCGAGTGGATCCAAGCGCGACTGCTGATCCAGAGGTCTTCGATTCGAACCTCGGGAGGGGTACTATTGGATTTTTATTACTTACATTTTCTAGTACAAGTTTCTATTTCATTCATTTTTTTGGCCTGGATCCAATCCAAAATCCAATGTATGGCAATTGGCTCACACCATATTCTATGATGGGACGTAAACGTAAGTCGTGAAACTTGTGAGTAAACTACACTCCTGTGGCTACCCCTTCGGGAATACAGGCGTGATGTTACGATACTTTATTCCAATTTAAAGCTTTGCATTCAGATCATTATAGTATTACCTTTTGAAACGAGAAACGCGACAAGTTTCGGCGAATCGTTTTTGACGGCGAGGTGTAGAATGGTTCTCTTGCGATTGTTCCTCAGGTTTAGCAAACTCGTCATTCGCATGCTGTGTATTAACTTAACTATGTACTCCAAGCTCGGCTGGTTGCTGGACAGGGTCATGTGCAGAAATCTACAGGATCAGGACACAAATGTTTATTTTATAACTCATGTAAAACCAACATATACACTTGTAATGTATTTGGATATAAATTTATTTGTATAATCAAGTAATTTGATGTACCTAAAAACAATAATAATAATAACAGGCGTTACAATTCTAATAAAACCAACGGAAAATTTTATAGAGATAAGACATCTTCGAATACATCTATCTATAAACGATATCTGAATTAAAATACTACATCTTTAACGTCAAATTTACTGTTATTTCAAAATAACTTTAATTTTATTAATTCGTGATACTTTGAAAGCTTTTTATCAATAAATGAAATATAAAACAATGTACTGATATGGTCACATATAAGAAACCTAAATCGTAAACCGGAGAATATTTAAAACAAACCTAAATTGGAATGTTCCACGAATTCGAATGTGGAACGGAAACATCAATCAATATGACACAATTATACCTAAAGTCTGTTTAGTGTTGTTTTAGTGTTGTTGTTGTTGTAACTTAGACTAAGGTTTGGCGCTTTATTTATCCACGCATTAAAATTTCGTACAACAGCAGCAAATAATCTCATTCAAGTAGTAAAAATATTAACGTTTGTCAAAGATAACGTGTAGTACAACAGAAAAAGTACTTACGTGTCACCGTTGGAAAGTCTCATTTCGAAAAGTCTTTCCAGTTTGGCTCTTACGACGTTCTTCTTGTAGCCGGTTTTGGTCCTTATTATATCACAGAGCTCCTTAACTAACTGTTAAACATACATACACTATTCAAAGCCGATAAGGACTGGCGAAATTAAACTACTACCTATTGCCTACCTCTTCGGGGATTACAGGCGTGAAGTTACGTTTTTTTTTGAAGTTACGAAATTAAACTACACTCGCGTGCAAGCAAATCGACTCACTCCCCAAGCGTTCAGAGCCGCTGCATTTGAAAATGCAGATGTATTTTTGTTACAAAATTATTTTGTATTAAAGCTTAAAAACTTAGCTTTTCAATGCCACCGTTATCATGGAAATCTGTACGGTAGTTATTTTTTTACTTACTGTTGTTTCTTGGTCTCTGAGTAAAGCCGCCAGTCCTTTGATCCTTTGAGCCGGGAGTGAATCGATTTGCTTGCACGCGAGTGTATATGGACTAATGTGAGAAGAGAGTGACAAATTTAGATGGAATACGTAAAATCTGCAAGGATAGATAAATTTGGCACTTATTACTCTCTGCTAACCCCGTAAGGGACCTGGCATGATTAATATTATAGTTACATTATACTTACTAAAAATATATAACAATAACACGAAACGCACATACAAAATAATGAGTTATACTAAATACTGTGCTAACGGTATAGAGAATTTATAATAAAAATATTTCATATAAATAAATAAACAGTTAAATAGCAAAACCAAAATGGCCTAGGGACAACCCTAGCTTATCCTTTATCCTAATGAGTAAATGACTGCATTAGAACTGACGTCAACTGCAAATTTTCAGTTTCTGTTCAGTTTTTATGCATATATCTACCTAACAACATATGGGGCCTACAAATCATTTCGCTCAGCCTTATCAAACTTGAATAAAATGGCTGTATATTCCCGCTGCGGGAGTTAAGACAATCCTTTAAAGTGGCAACTCCATTTTTAAATATGGCAACCGTTTTATTATCGGCCATTCTACTTTTATTTTGTCAGAAAATGAATAAATAAACCGTATTACGTCATATAAATAAGAAACGAACACCATGTTTCAGTAACTTGTGGAGTCATTGGCATTCTTCCTTTTGTTAATTTTTAATGACAATTCGGTAACATTTCTTTTGAAATTTATGTACTAAAATAATCAAGACGTGTGTATGTTTTAGAATAGGTATATTTTTATTGCTTCAAAGGTAAAAAAGTCAGAAAAAAAATACGATATTAATAATTGTACCTACCTTTTTCACTTCGATCCCATCATCGGCTGTGTAATATGCTGTGTACTCATTATTTTTTCCCCCTTTGCCCTCAACCTCGTCTTGAAGCGACGTCGTTATGCTGGGCACCGGCGATGTGGGTTCGATTTTGGGATCGATCTGGAAAGCATTTATTTCTCGCTAATTATTACTATCACGTGAACCTGAGTTTTATACGTCATCATAATATTTAAAATGAATATGACTTCAGATAATTAATTAACAAAGAGGTCGGTTGTCTACAATACACTAATATTCGATAGTCCCGTTGGTGCAGTGGTTAGTGAATCGGACTGTTGCGTCGGGGATTGTGAGTTCGACTCCCACCCAGAGTAAATATTTGTGTGATAATCACATGTATTTGTTCTGGTTCTGGGTATAAATATGTTTTTATAAGTATACAATAAATGTATATATGTATTGTAAGTATACAATAAATGTATTTATATATGTATGTAATGTATAATGTATATATGTACATTATTAAGCCGTCTGGTTTCCATAACACGAGCTCTCTTGACGATTAGTTTGGGATCAGATGACCATGTGTGACGAAGTCGCAAGATATTATTACAATTACTTAATGACTCAAATAGCTGCTGGATACGTAAGTACCTACCGTATCTAAAGAAATAAATGAAATTTGAGTGTCTGTTTTTAATATTAATATAACCGCTTCTTAATAAATGCATATACATATGTATGCACGGTACATATACCAAAATAACACTGGAACGGTTGGACCGATTTTGACGGAACTTTCACAGGCAGATGGCTGATGTTATGAGGTGTAACTAAGGCTATTTTTATTTTTAAAAAAGTTTTAGGGTTCCCTACAAAACAAGTAAATCCCATAGAATGTAATATTCAGGCGAACGAAGTCGCGGACATGGCTAGTCTATTATATAATAGTTGTCTTAGTATTAAACATTCAAATGAAGCGTATATCCCTATCGTCTTCATATATGAGTGTATGTTTCCGCACATCTATATATAATATATACGTGTGTAATATACCGTATACATATAAATACAATATGTATGCAGCATTACCTATGTATACATTTGTGAAGAATCTATTAACGCATTAAGATTACACGGTCTTTGGGAATGTATCAGTGCAAACTCTTGCTGTCCAAATACACACCTTAGGTCGACCCGAGTCCGTCACCAACATAGACATGCCGATCAACTGGAAAAATACAAAAAAATACAAGTAAGTAAAAAAAAAATACGCGAGAACAGAAATATTCTTGTTAACGTTTGACAACTTACCGGGAAACTGTCGTTGAGTGGTCTCCAATACTCTGGAAAGAAATAGAACACAATTAGTGAATAATTTTAATAAAAAATACAATCACACTTTATTGCATACCACACAAAAACATAGGTACATATAACAAATTATTATTTACTAACTTCTTAGTCAAACGGTTGCAAGAGCGACTGCTGATCGCGAGGTTTTGGATTCGATCAACGACCCGTATTGTTAGGTTTTTCTAACTTGAAATTTTCTAGTAGTAGCTCGGAGCCCAAATTCGTGTCCGGAGTATGGTAATATGCTCACCCCAGGCAGACAATAGATTTCCTTGTTAGAACGTATAAAATCACAGGTGAAACGTGAAAATGTACTACGTTACTCTGCCTAACTCTTCTGGGAATATAAACGTGATGTTATTTTATATACAAAATGTTGTTTATATGCCTACATAAATGTCTCCGTTCAAATACTTGAAGATTGACCATATATTTTGTCTATCAATTTGGTTCAAACTAAAAAGGGGTTTCTATCACTTTTCTTAAAAATTATAACACTGCCCCACACTTTTACATTGTCAGTTATGAAGTAATACTAAAAGTAGATTATTGGTCAATACAGATACTTTTATAATTTAAAATAATACTTCCTAAAAAATACTTCATATTAGAAATGTTATGACTAATACCTAGGAAAAGCGTTAACGTACATAATATATGTACCTATAAAAAAGCCAACTTACCAGTATTGTACAATTCATCAAATCGTTCCCGTTCCTCGGGCGCCATGGTGCTATTAATGATATTATCCATTTCGGTGGAGTCGAGGTGCAACACAGGCGGCCCGAGGGAACCGTGCTCCGTGTGATTTTGCACGGGGTGCTGCACGGGGTGTTGCACGGGCACTTGCATGTGCTGATTAGGGAACAGGGTAACGGTGCCGCTCATTTCATGCATCAACGCCTGACCCATCAGATTGTCATTCGTAGTGGGCGCTTGAGGGACCTTTGGTATCTAAAATTACCGGACATTATTAGATTTTTTTTTATAAAAATAAGATCATTATCAAAGCAATCAAACCTCTCTCATTTATGATTTTATATCATGTTTATAGTTTATTGTAATGATCAATACAAAGACCTTTTAAAAAATAAGGTGTGATTTACAGTTTAAAATATCAAATGCAAATGTTCAGTTTAATTAAATGTTTAATAATCTAATAGGGTAAAAATTGGAGGGACATTTATTAATGTGATGACGTTTTACATTTTTAACGTACAATAAATTTTAACAAACAGACATACCGACTTCAAGCAACAAGCAACATCTAATAGTCACTGCAAAATCAATATAAAGCTGTTTAATTGGCACCAAATGAGCAAAACTTTGAGGGTGCCTATAACGTCATTCAAAATCGGTTATGATTTCAAGGAGTTACTATCGCAAAAATTCAAAAGAAATTATGCTGTTCTCAATTCAAAAAAACAGGTTTCCATAAAAAAAATGATATTAATAAACTTACATTATTGGCAAATATCTTGATGTCCATCATCTGTTCGTCAGCCACTGTACCCAAGTTGTAGTTGGTATTCTGATTCTGAAAAGTCATTATTACCTTCTAGATACATCACAATAAAACGTTATTTATATATCACAACTAGCTGTATCCGGCGCGCGTTGCTACGCCAACATACAAATACATATATACACCAATTTTCATAATAATCGGTACAGTAGTTTTTAAGTTCATACAGACAAACATTCATTTTTATATATATTGATTTT
>DWDT01005798.1:0-10157 GCA_018245595.1 Microceris scylla
TATTTAAGTTATAAACGTATCAGTTTAATAAGATTGTTATAAATATTCTGAACATGTGGGCCGGCTTCTTACGTAAATAATTTCAACTACTTGGCACAAGTTTTTACGCACACGGAAGAAATATTATATGAAAAGTTCTCAAAACATCTATCAGTTTACACGGGATCGTAGGCGAATTATTATAGATTTATTATTAGGTTAAAAAAAACGCTTATCCTAAATTATTTTCAATTCTTCAGTTTTATTTTTGAGTAGCGAGCTATAGGCACTACAATTTAATGATGTATAAAAGTTCCGGAAATTCTCAATAAAATTTTTAAACTACGTACGAAATTACAATCAATTTTTGTAATTTTAATCACTTTAGCAAATAAAACTGATTGATATTATTGATTGACGATGACTTCATATTAAAATCATGTTATCTCCCTCATACGTTATGTTGTGCGAAAATTTTTTTCAGAGATTAATTAAATTATGTATATATAATAGCTGATATAATTATAATATTTATCAGTATGTGCTAGTAATAATTTTTAAAATTTCAATAATTGCAATACATCCGCTTTAATAAATTCTATTACACAATTGCTTTTAACTTAATTTATATGTTAACTGTTAAGTGAATAATTTAATTTTAATTACTTACTTTTAGCGATTTTATTACTTACTTTTATTACTTACTTACTTTTTTTTCTTTTGTATTCAAATTAATGGTTATAAATTAATTAACAGATTGGTGGCAGCGTAATTCACAAAGTAAAATTTCATGTAATTATTCTTTATTTAAAGCCTAAAAATTGACCTTAATGAGACCTTTTTAACGACAAGTCGTTTGAAAACCTCCAATAATAGTAAGTTTCTTGACAAAGCTTTTAAACTTTTTGGCTTTGAATCTAAATTGGCTTACCTAATTAGGTATTATTGTTAAAGAAATTAGTATACATTTTTTTCTAAATCATATTAGATATTTTGAGTTAAATAAAATATATTGTGAAGGAAAGACTTATACATATTTCTCTGGTGTGTAGGAAAATATCTAAAAAACGCAGTGCGACATCAAGACCCACTTCGTAATACGATTGCCGGTGGCCTTATACAAAAAGGTGCACGTCTGAGCGTGACTTGAATGGTCGAAAGTTTTATGTCTCTATTGTAACAATCACTCTGTGACTTACTCTATAAAAGAGTTAGGATATTCAATATAATTACTGTATTACTGGTTCTTTTTATATAAGCCAATTATGTTACCTATTAGTATGACCTATGAATTATCAACCATTTAATTCCAGCAATTGTTTTGTAAGTCTACAGTCTGTGTGTCTGTAGGTCCTGGGTTTAATGTCTGGATTGGGTACTATTGGATTTTTTAATTTAGAATTTCTAGTAGTGACCCTGAGTTTGGATCTGTCCCCGATGCATAACAAAAGGCTCACCACCATGGGATGTAAACGTAATTGGCGAAACGTGGGAGTATACTACACTTCTCTGCCTACTCCTTCGGAAATTATAGGCGTGATATTACGTTTATGGATTAAACGTTGCAGTTAAAACTATATTTTTGTATTACACATCATAAGCCCTTTATCCCTTCAGCCCTATCCTGATAGAGATATGACATTTACATACGTATAACATTTAAAGCAAGACGTTCGTGACATTCCAAAATTCCATAAAAAATACAATTAATTTAACAAATTGATCCCACCAGTGAAATTAAGATACGGCTATTATAAGCGAGATAAGTTAAAGTTATCTGTGGACGTTGGGTATTGCTATTCTCATCACGTTTAACTGCCGCAGTACGACTAAACTGTGATTCTACTATCTGATAAATTTGCCGCAGGTTCTGCTTTTGGCAGAGATTCTGTTTCAGCTGTCATTTCTTGTAGAAAAAGAGTTGGCAACTACTATTACGGTCTGCATCGGAATCAGGCGTTTGACTTCGTATTTATGAAGTGAAGAAAGAACGCTGGATGTTTGCAATTTCTTGGTGTTTTATAGTTACGTAAACGGCATGTTCTGTGATAGGATTTGAAAGATATTGTCTGACATATTAGAAAAATTATCTGTTATTTTATAAATACATAGGCGGTACTTCTAGCAAACTAGCTTACTTCTTCTTGTTCTTTGAGCGTCTCTTCTATTGGCTATGATTGGGAATCAGCTCAGTCCAATCATTTAGCTATATTCTTCGCGAGTTGTAGAAAGTCGATAGTTCTCACAAATGTTGTAATACGTAGATAGGACTCTTCTTGCACCCAGAACGTCATTTTCCAATAACGTGTCACAACATTATCATATGCAAAAGCACACACATTTCATAGCTCTTCCGTGCATGAGCACGTCCACAAGATGCTACATGAAGCTTCCTAAAGCATTATAAACGCATTAATAGCTAATACGTTCATTAATTTTCTCATTTAAGAGGATCTAATCTTCGTGCATTGGATCGTTGTGCATAAGTTTAATGTGAGAAGAAATTGAACGTGAAACCTTGTTTTAAGCATACGGGATATTAAAAAAACTAAGCTTATGTTACGCTAAGAAAAAAAAATATTTCGAAGAAATGTCAATGATTTTCAAAATTACATTGCGGCAACGTTAATACATAAAATCTTCAGCATATTCTCTGGAATAATTTTTCGTAAAAGGACGTATTTGTGACGCAATAAATTGAAGTGCTAGCGCATTAATGGAGGAAGTATTTGAGGTGCAATATTTTGAGGCCAATTAAGCGATAAATTAAAGCGCTTTCAGCAGCTGCAAGAGCTCATAAAAACTACATGCTATAATTTAACGTTCAAGAGATATAGCGGATTTTTATAGATATTAATTTTACAACATGTATTAAAAATATAATGCATGAACTAATATCTCTTTCAATTTTGCTGTTTCGAAAGGTGATTAAAGATTAAGTCCTGTATAAGGATAGGGTTTGAATCCTGTATATTATGCTTGTTTATTAAAACAAGCCAGAACGTGGCTATGGAGCCGTAACCATTGCTTCTCTGAGTATATTTACCATTTAGTACGTATTACTTGCATTATTTAAACCCTGTGTGCACACAAGTGTGTATCTACGTTTGAGTTGTTGAGACCCCGTGACTAACTTCAAGTCTCAGGTGTTTTACCAGTACATATATATTTGCATTTACCAAATAATGAAAAAGGAAATTACTATTGTATTATTATTATTTTAAAATCCGATTTTTATATCTGTGCACAGGTAGTGCGGTATAGTTCCTGAATAAATAAATATAAAAGATCATTGTACAGTACACTTTTAATATACGTTTATCTATTACGCACATCGAAATACCATTAAATTGCATCAGTGGGGCAAGTGCGCTATTATTATAATCCGACCTCAAACCGCAAACGCGTTGAACGACATTATTCACGTAAATTGCGTTTGTTTATTCATTTATTATACCCTCGGTCACAATATGCAAGATATTTTAAATATTAAAGGATTTCATATCAAAATAAATTTGTATCAGTAAGCTTTATTTATGTACCTTTGAAATTTAAAATCGTGATCTTCCGATTAAATGATTGCAAAGCAATAACATAAAACCCGTAAACCAATGCGGTTTTCTCGCATCCAAAACCCCCAACCGCTTTGGATTTCTGAGTTAAATGAGCAAGTATTCGAAGGGTAATCGGTGAGGGTAAGGGTAAAAGTAATTGGTGCCTTAACAATGTATTGGCAACGCGAATAAAAGTGAACACCGAACAAAACACATTACCAAAGACCTCTTCGCGATCTGAATTGGAGCGTAATGTATTGCCGATCTACGGAAATGAACATCTTCGCTGTGTTTTCAAATGATTTTAGGGCTGCAACGCTTCTAACATTGGCGTCAGGAAACTTAGAAACGAGTGTGAATATCGTAAAATACATTTGATTTTAGAATGGAATTGTTTGTGTTTTACAATAGGTATAGTTGAATATGAAAAATAAATTGGTGAACAAGAAAATCCACACTAGAATTTTTGTGTGTACCTTTGTGTCCTTTACAGTGACATTTTGTATACATTTGTACACATACATTTGTGTGAATCGAGACTAACATTTTTGTGTACCTTTGTGTATAATGAGAATAAAGTTTTTGCGTACAAACGTGCACATGCCTTTGTTTACATCCATTGTAACATCTACTATTATGTTCCACGCTTTTCATTGAGACGAATAAGACCGATTCTAAGTATAAAGCAAGGAATAACAGGTTAGTTTCTAAATATAACAGTAAACTATAACACTGAATGTGGTAGCTTTTTTTTTTAATTCTATAAAATGATTGATCTTTATTATCAAATCATTATAAGTATACTAAAAAAAAAAATTAGAATTAACTATGTATTAAGTATTTTATGTCATATACCAATAGAAAACATGGGGCCGTACAGGTCACTCGAAAGAAAAAACAAATAAACAGAGTGCAATCACAAACTGGATGAGATACAATCGGGCTAATAAACTTCACATGATCTCTCCACGTAAAGCTATATAAAACGTAATGAGCCTCTTATCGGAAACTTCTGTGTGATTTGTAGGGTCACAAAAAACATGGCGCAGACCACTATTGAAACAAGGAGTAGGGCTCGCTTAAGATTTACACACAAAAGCTGAAATATCGCTGGGTCCGCCCCTAACTCATAACCTTACACTACATCTTAGAAAAATATTTATTTACACACTCTTGTAAACGGTCCACTTGATGTGTATTGAATTGATCTTTTAACATACGAGTATGTATATTTAGCAATGTTAAGGAAAAAAATTATATCAACAAATGATAAATTATTGTTTTCCAGAATTTCGAAGTTTGTGCGCGTGAACGTACCTTAATTTATTAGGACATAAAATATAGCCCAGATATTTATGAAAAGTTACGTTGGAAGGCATGTTAGTCGGTATGGATAGGATGGGTTATATTAATATTAACATATGAGTATACGCAGCCACATACAATAAAAAAATATATTTCTACATATATCATATTGTCTATGGCTTCAGGTCAAAGACATCTGTTTATTTATAAATAAACCGATCAGTAAAAACATTATTGAAACGCTTTATTCTGTAGTATTCGTGCAACCTTCAAACGAAAGTACAGAAATGCCACTACCTCTTGTCTCGCGTTCCAATCCTGAACGAAAGATTTTATCACCAATGTACAACTGGATAAAGAAAGAGACTGTCTTTCAGAATAAATATATATATATGTCACCGAGCAGATATAACTGTTGCCAGTTAAAATATGAAGGCTTTATTGATTTTACAGCACAACAAAATACTCTTTGTACTGGCTTCGTCAATGTAGTAAGTATAATGGAAACATATAACGGTAAGTAAGCAAATATTCAGTGACGGAACGGGGAACTTTTTACATATAATACGTTATATTTAGAAGTTTGCTCTACCGCGATTCGAACCCTGGACTCTTTGTGCGCCAGACCGAAATGGTGCCTATTGTGCTAAATAGAGCAATGAAAGTGGTGCTGTATATGTGGGTACAATATTTATATTTCTAGTGAGCAAAGGGTTTAATAGCGCGATCAGCCGCCGAATTCAAGAAGAAATGTTCATTACAGTGAAAGGTTTCCGTTGTAATTTATCACTTATTGCCAACGCCCTACGCGTTATTATCGACCGGCAGTAGCTATGAATTAAACCTTGCCTTTACGCTGACCTTGCTTAGATCTTTTTTATTTCTGTCATTTGTTTTTTTAACCGATAATGTTTTTAATACAAATACGCACTTTGACATTAATTTCGAGAAGTCGCATTGAGTTCGTGTGGCTGCTCTTAGTTCAACGAGCAACATTCATATAATTCGTAAATAGATCTATATTAATAAATATATACATGTACGAACGTAACTAAATAATAAATTATAATTGTATCCAATAATAACAATGCGAGAATATTGTACGTAGTAAATGATAAGAAGTAATAAAAATTAAACCGAACCCTTATTTGTAATTTTAATGTCATTAATGTCATTAATTAGCGCGAATAAAATTTTTTTCGCTAGAAATGAAACATTTTTCAATTACGTATTATTCTAATTGCTAACAAAAACGGTAACTGATAACACAAGTCCTTGAACTCTGGAAAATCCAAATGTACAAGGAAACTATGCCCTCTATATGAATTTATACACACTACAATGTCGTGGACATGCGTATTGGCCGCTTACGGGCTGAAGCACGAATCTTCTTCATCACAACTGGCTGCGCGCACAAATTTGAACTTTAATATAAGAAGTCGAAGGTACAATATTACTCCGCTAGAGCGTCGGGCAAGCGCTCTATGTTGGGCGGAGGCATCGAATTGAGGGTGATTCAGTTGAAACCTCGCCGCGCAAGGGGTAGTGTCGTTCGCGCCCCGCTTCCACAGTGCTCATTGACTGAAAACCTACGATATGACGTCTTGTAATACATCCAGAAAGACCATACTACGGGCAGCATAATTCTTTTACAGTAATAAACATTTTTATGTTCCCGGCCGAATGTGAAACTTTACGCCGGCTGTCATAAACGTAACATAAATACGAACGTGTCATTCGTGATGTACACAAAAATGTTAATTAACTAACACGATATTTTATCCTTCGACGGAACTTGCTCGGCTACGTTAGTGCGGTTTCAAATAACAGTGTTTCACGTCTCGTATTGTTTAGGAGAAAAATAGTGAAATTTAGGTTTTAGTGGCCGGTTCTTTCAATCAAGTTGAATGGATATACCTAATGCCGAAGTGCATCTGTAATGGCTGTGATATAAACCTTCGTCGCTGGGTATAAAAATATTTTATTTATTACACGCACTTTTAGCTTTGACGCTTTCGTAGATAAGAATTGGCGTAAAATTTGGCTTTAAGAAATTTTATTTCTTGTAAAATTGTCACTGTTAATTTCATATTATGTTTCCAAATTGATCACTGAATTTGTTCTTTTTAATAATATTTTTGTACTCACGCTAATAATTAATTCTATAACGTGTTAAAATGCACTTCCTTCACTTGCTTCTTTTGACAATCTCTTTTGACTGTGCCTGGGAAGGGCAGAAATAATTTAAATGCAAATATATAGTATCAAATAGGTATACGATGCGTATTTGTGTAAAAATCATGAACGTAGCGGTCGGTCTCTTTAATACATGTAATTTAAAAAACAAACTACGTGCTACCTGATTATTTATGGACGCATTCATATTGTGGAATACTGGCCGTAAAAATAATTATACATGATCGCGTGTTAAATATGGTACAAGGGACAGATTTACCCGGAAAGAAAATTACTCAAGTAGAAAATTTCACTGTTCCCCGCACGTGACACTCAAACCTTAAATCAGTGTACGCTGATGCAGAAAAGTTCTTATGGAATTTGACTATCCGCGAACCAACGGACGTAACTGTACATTAGTGAATAAATTAACAATTAATTAATTCCTTATTAATTAAAGAGAATCCACTCAGTTACTTACGTGTAATTAATTATTCCATTTAATATTCTGACTCGTGTACACCAGTAGGTGCCGGAATGTATAGTAACTTTTTATTTGAAACATGTGTGGACTTTTATTAGTACATCGTATAGGATAAATATATAAATTCGCCTATGAACATTCTTCACAATACTGTAAAAATGACAAACAAGCTGTGTACAAAGATTCAGTTCAATGAAAAAGAAAACTTTTCGTCGGCATCAACAATTCATCATTTTGCAAACGTGATTAAGTTCCTGTCTGATGCCTGAGTTATTGCATAAAAATGGTTCGTATTTTACAATTTTATAATATATGTCTAGTAATGTTGCTATGTATTTAGTTGCTAGTTTCTTTACTGTGTGATATAATACGTATATTGGTACATTAACATGGATACAGAAAGCTTACTGCTTATATACAATACAATACAATACTTCAATAATAAAAATTAGTCTCGCTTTAAAATTATCCAAGATGCTGAAACTGTCGCAAATTATCTTGTTATTATAATATGAAGTTTATAAAAGGTCACCCCAACTCACAGACATTGACAGACAATATTACAAAAAAAACAAGAAGTTATATCTGAAACCCGTTGAAATGCTTTGCTTCTAAGGACTTTTTGCATCTGTTTTATTTTTGAAGTGAAGTATCATAAATATAAGTAGGTACAGTTGGCAAAAGACATGAGTGCATCTGTAGAGCTTCTACAATCAAATCCTGGACAATATAACTCCATCTCCAAATTTGGATTACTATTTGAAGTTAGCAAATTTATCTACAAGCCGATTTGCAGTATTTAGATTTTATACTTAATGTCTCTCGATGTTTCGCTTTGTCTTTGTTTATTTGTAGTGTAAAAAATATTTATAATAATACCCTACACTTCAACAACACTAGTCTAAGCATACATATTTAATTGGTCTTATATTCGGGTGCAAATATTGTAAAACATATATTCTATAACCCTGACCTATAGAATCCGTTTTATTTTTGGACGAAATAAATAATTAATTACGATATACATATATTGCAAGAATCTAACAGAAACCTCTAATTGTTTCCTCTACTTATTCAAGTCTTACCAACTTATACATGGACTGTAACTTACTCCAAATATCTCAGTAATGAGTACCTAATATAATACTAATTATTCACCGTGCCGTTTTATTACGGGCTATTATTAAAAACGGCAAGCAAAAAGGCAAATGAAGGTCTACTACTTGCCTTACCTTTTTATCGGGGTAAAAATCTTCAAACGTTACCCAACCTTGGGGAAAATAGGGTTACGCGATACTCTTACACTAAAAACATTTCTTTGACTACTCAACGCCTGTGGGACATCGCGAACTCTGGGGGAATCTGCTGGTAATTCCTGTATATTCTCGACTAATGCCTTTATTGAACAAGAGAAGTTGTGTCCGTAGCAATACGTCGTCTTCCCAGAATGGCGTTAGGTTAAAGGTCAAAGCTCCTACTTCACCGCCCGAGACTCCAAGGTTCCTTAACCTAGGAACTGCCAGGTAAACAGATAAGACGGGTATTAATACTATAACCTTAATGTCTCCCTAGCTTAGCAAGATTATCCCTCCATACATTCCGCTCGACAGACCTCTTTTAATATAACGATTTCACGAAACTAGGTTTTGGCCTACCACAAAAATTCCTTCGTTAGCCTATTACTCGCAGAGTGAGATCTGGGCCAATCTGGACGTGTCACTTGAGTTCCAAGGGAAGGCAGATTTTGACCGATGGTGGTCCATCGTGCAAGGCTCCTTTTCCATGAAAGTCTCAGCCTTGCAGTTGCAATTAGTTAATCCGATACAGATACTAAGACAGCAGTAATTTTCACCAGTTCTAAATCCGAGGAGCAGCTGTGTCCGCCTGAAGGCGGTGTATCTGCGAAAGCGAAACTGAATACAATTAAACGGAAAAACACATTTTATTTGAACCCGAGCTTATTTCGAATGGAGATCAGCACAATATTACATACATATTTGAATTTCGTATACGAGTATGTGAACAGGTGTGTAAGCCGATCGTAAGTCTTGTTACCCTTTACGTAGATGATCATCAATATATGCGGACCGTGCTTGGAACCAACGCGAATCGCAAAATAGTATTAAACCATCTTTCACTTTATTGTCTGCAGATATGTCGAAATTAAACGCTGTAAAATATTCGTTCGTAGAGATGTGACATATGAAAAAGAATTAAATATTTTTATGATACTGCCGGCGAAAATATTTTCATCATACTATTATTATGTGCACTTGATTGTAATTATTATGTAATGTATTCGTGGATTATTTTGACTGTCTCATTTGGGCAACGATTGCCAACCAAGAGCTCCTAGATTTATTCTCCGGTTCGGATATAATTGGGATTTTGTATCTAGAAATTCCTAGTAGTAAACTGGGCTGTGGATTTGTGCTCGGTATATTGCTATTGATTCACCATATTTTCCATGAAAAGACGTATAACGTAACTAGTGAACCATGGGAAGTATTACGCTCTCTTGTCTACCTCTTCAGGGAGATAGAGGCGTGAAATCACATGCATTATTTTAAAAACATGTATTAGACGTAACATCACGCCTGTAATCCCCGAAGGAGTAGGCAGAGGAGTGTAGTACACTCCCACGTTTCACCAGTTACGTT
>DWDT01005799.1:0-10157 GCA_018245595.1 Microceris scylla
AGTAGCATTTGATAGTAGTACGATCCATTAAGAATTTATGATACACTATACGTACTCATAGTTAAAAGATTATGAATTTATCTTACGTGACAGCAGTAACGGTATGATATCAGTTTCCTCAGTGGCATGTTCTTCTACTGTCAATTTTCGCAGTCAGCGGACGCAGAGCGCGAGGCGGCGCTGGAGCGGCTGGCGGACGAGAACGGGGCGCTGCGCGCGCGGCTCCGCGGCGTGGCGCACTCGCCGCTCTCCGACAGTGAGAAGCGGCAGCTGCTGCTGGCGCCGGCGCCGCGTCGCATGCACTCCTCCGCGCCCGCCTCCATCGCTCTCGCGCACAATGTCAGTCCCTATACATCATTATCATCATCATTATCATCATTATCAGTCTGTCAGCCTGCTTCCGTCCACTTTTGGACATCGGCCTCTTCAGTAGCACGCCATTGAACTCGATCTTCAGCTCTTCTCCTATGCATTATATGTTACTTTTAAATATGTGGCTGTTATTACTTAATCATTAGTTACCTGACCTCTAAATTGTACAGCTCTTAGGAAAGTCATCGTCATTGGGGACCGCCGTCAGGTGACTCGAAATTATAATGTACTACATGTAATCAATATATTATATGTGTTTTAACATGCCGCTTTATTTTGATTCAAAATGTTCTCCTTTATCCATCAACGAAATTCCTTTATGCTCCCAGGGCGAAGGCGACAGCGGCGAGGCGAGCACCCCGGAATGGGACAAACACTCGTCCTCCTCCCTCAGCGAGGTGTCCGTCGCCTGTCTGCAGGACAGGATCCTACAGATGGAAGAGCACCACTACAGGTTGCTGAAGTTTATATCTCTTCAAACTGTCTTTCTTTCCATCACTAAATAAAGTGAACACTTATGTGTAACAAACTGACTAGGTGATCGAGTGATTGCAAACGCGTCCGCCGTCCTGGGTTCAAATTCTGAATCTGTGCCTGGTTTATGGCAATAGGCGCATCACCTATTCCATGGGACTTAAACGTCGTGAAACGTGAAGTGTGTATTATACTCCTCTGCCTATCCCTTCAGGGATGACATGCGTCATGATACGTTTGTGTTATCAACTTAATAATATAAACTTAGTTGGAAAAAAAATAATGTGCCATTTTAGCTGTATATGGAATAATATTTTCTTAGACAATACGCACTTATCCGAGTGCTATGTGCAGATGTAGGAATAGTATTAATATTTTGGAAATACCACGTATGACACTACGAACTGCATTTTTTTTTGTACCATCTACTGTATCCATTTATCAGTTGGTACTTTATTACGGGTTGGTGCTCGAAGCTCAATTTTTAATTATCCAGCACCACGGCTCAATGTCACTCGAACTTTTAATATGTTGCAGTAGAATATCAAATGAAGTAAACCAAACCATATGAAACCAAAAGAGTATTTCTTTAATTTAATATGCCCCTCCCCGCGGCTACTGCAGCACGAGCGAGGAGCTGCAGGCGACGCTGGCGGAGCTGGCCGACCTGCAGTCGCAGCTGGCCGACGCGCACGCGGACAACGAGCGCCTGGCCGACGAGAAGCAGGTCTTGCTGGAGTCGCTCTGCCGACAGACCGAGAAGCTGGAGGACAGCCGGACCAAGGTACGATCAACATTTTGTATGGTACATCACATTACATCACGTCACGATTGCTTGTCTTGGAAGAGGTAAATACAGGAGTAAAATAATTTCACTTATCACCTGTTATATTATACATGCCATGTTATAGCGGATCAGCCTGTTGCAATACATGTATATGAGTAGTATACAGAAGATGGATTACTGAATGGAATTTAGAGTGTTTCCCTTGGCATTTTTCTAAT
The DNA here is from genome assembly GCA_018245595.1 of Microceris scylla. Taxonomy (NCBI): domain Eukaryota; kingdom Metazoa; phylum Arthropoda; class Insecta; order Lepidoptera; family Hesperiidae; genus Microceris; species Microceris scylla. The sequence continues at coordinate 1,852 of DWDT01005799.1, forward strand.
ATCGACTTCAGTCATTGGAACAAGAACGTACAAACAATTACTGCCAAGGTGATAATGAAGTATGTAAAACTGACGTAGATTTATTGTTACCCCACAGGTTGACACACTCCAAGAGCTGCTGCTGCGGGAGGGAGTGGAACCGGAGACGCTGGTCTCTAGCGATCCTGATCAGCAACTGTTCGCCGTCCTCAAGGTTCATTTTGAAGTTTATTTTGTTCAGTGAACGAATTTATTCGAGATTAAAGTGTATTTAATGTGTATGTTGTAAGGTTTGTTTCCGATGAGCAAATCTACAAAAATATTTTTACTACACGGAGGATCGTTGTGTCCTTTATGACAATAAATTTTTTTATAACATGTTTAGTACAACTCCTCCATAACGCTGATCAACAAAGAATCTTATAAACTGTCTAATTGTTATTGATTCGTCAAAAAAGTCAAGTTATTGACATATTTTAATAGTTTAATACAAACAAGTGTGACAAACAGCTTCTGGCAAGTGGTAAACTTTGGCCCGAGCATTTCTCATTTTGTGAGAAGATGCATATTCATCAATGGAATGGGCAGTAAGACTGATGAGAGTGATTGGATGTGATAAAAAATTTCGTGGTTAAATTTTTTTATTATTCGCATATTTAATTGTAAAATCCTTATAAAAGAATTCATAGAACAAGTAATGATTATAAACCATAGACATACACTTGAGTAGAATCTTATTTCATGATGAGTGAGATGTACGCTACGATGTAGACTTGTTTAGAATCGAATGTCCCTGTCGTTCTTGTCCAACATCTATAGGTATGTAATTTAACTGCATATAGAGTGAGTTACATATATGTATGTTATAGATGTTTCATGTGTATGCTTATGTATATACAAATATCTTTCAGTTGTCACAAGAGGAGCGAAGGCACTTGTTGAGCAAGCAGGAGCAACTCGAGGGAGACTTGAATGAGACCAAGGCATCCCTGGAAGAGAGAACCAAAGAAAACGAGGCACTCAACGAGAGAATTCGGTATGAATACTTTTGATTGATTTGTATTGTGTTGTAAGCTTGATTGATCTGTTTTGTAAACTTGAGTTCGACTTGTACAAACTAATCTGTAACTGGTTTCTTAATACAACGACGTTGTGAGTTTTAAATTATATTTTAAATATAAGCACCTATATTCAACACAGTAACCATTTCTGTTATCATTTAGATCTTAAAACCAATATATATACGTTATAATTTTTTTAACTTTGTTATATTGTTTCCATGAAGCGCGGTGGAGGGCACTCTCGAGAGGGCGGAGGCGGAGCGGTTGCAGTGGGAGCACGAGGCGGGCGCCGCGCGCGAGGTGGCGGCCGCACGACAGCACCAGATCACCACGCTGGGGGAGCTGCTGGATGCTGCCAAGGCGAAGGTATCTGTAGTAATGATTAGAAATTTTTTTTACTGCTGTGAATTCATGTTTGGGATTTTTAGTTTAGATTATTAAAAAAATATACATATATTAATTTTTTGTCAATTTTTGGTTGTCCGGTGCCAGACTTTCTTTTATTGCTTTCCTTTTCCTCGTTTGGAGATCTTCTAAATCCAGTGGTATTTGTCATTGTCGCTTAGACCGTTATGCGATTTATTCGACAAGCAACTTAGGTTTCCTTTGCTGATGTATCATCGTTACTCGATGTCATTTCTTACTACTTGGCTGTTAGTCTTTTATTGATGGAGCTTGCCCTACTTCTGTTTGAACTGAATTAGTTAGCCGTTTGTCGATGACTTTCCGAGGTGGGCTCTGTTCATCGGGTGGGTTGAGTTAGCAGCAGAGGTTGTAAATAAAGAGGCGGTGCGGGGTGTGCGCGCAGCTGGCGGGCGCGGCGGAGGGCGCGGCGGCGGCGGAGGCGGCGGCGGCGGCGGCGGCGCGGCGCGAGGCGGAGGCGGCGGCGGCGCGCGCGCACGCGCTGGCCGAGCGCCTCGCGCACGCGCAGCGCCAGCTCGACCGCGCACACTCCGACGCCAGGAAGCTGCACGACGACGCGCTGGTATACGCGCACGCACACACACACGCACACACGCACGCACGCACACACACACACAGGCACACGCACGCATTTCAGAAAAAATTTTTGCTCACAGACAAGCGACCGCATTCAAGAACGCCTAAACGATGATACGCTTCGAACTCCACAATTCCCTTAACGCTATTTGTACACGCGTGAAGTTTTTCGAAAGCATATAATTCTCTGCAACAAATTTAGCCTAAAACCTACATATATGGAAATTGAAAAGGAATGAGCTTACTTTATACCTGATTTAAATATCAAACCCTAAATGTTAAATCCTGAAAATTCTCTTTACCATTTACCAAAAAAAAATCTTCAGAATAGTAAAGTACCATATCAAAATCAATATTTTAAATTAATCAGGTGTCGCGAAACAATGCAAAATCGACGATCTCAGAACTGGAATTCCAGCTGGAGCAGCTACGGCAGGAAAAGGCAGCTCTGCAGACGGAGCTGCAGACTGCACAGGAGAGCGCCGCCGAGCTGCAGATGCAGGTGCGCTCGTAGATGTACCAAAGTCTCGATTTGAATAATCAGGAGACTGAAGATATCGTTAAAAGTCATCTGCTCGATTTGAGGACTGTCATATTAGAAGGACTGCTTTACGAGGCAGTTTAAATTTCGATTGTTACTTCTGCTCCTGTCAAACATATAAGTCTAAACAGTTTCATTTCCGTGATATCATTACTGCTTCCGAATCTATCAAATTGTCCTCAAATGCCTCAAAATTGTCCCTCCTTCTTGGCGACCACGCTCGTACTTAGCGATGTATGATAGAGAGAATCGCAGTCGAGGTGGAGGATGAAACGGAGGCGTCGTACTTGCAGCTGCAGGTGGCCTCGGACGAGAAGCTGGCGCTGATGAGCCGCGCGGGGGAGGCGCTGGCGCGCGCGGCCGAGCTCGAGCGGCAGCTGCAGGACGCGCGCGCGCGCACCGCGCAGCTGGCGCGCGACCGCGACCGGGATGTGAGTCGGGGACGTCGCGGGGCTGTCTCTAGTCCGTCTAACTTGGATGCAATATTAATATTGTCTATGTGAATGTGACCTTCACAGGAAGCGGAATGGAAGCAGTTCCAGAGCGACCTCTTGATGACGGTGCGGGTGGCGAACGACTTTAAGACTGAGGCGCAGAGGGAGCTGGAGCGTCTCGTGTCCGAGAATAAAGTCGCCAGGGACCGCATCCGGCTCTTGGAGGACCAGATACACTCGCTCAAGGGTAAGGCGGTCAGGTTTGACGGTTGAAATGTTGGTCGCCAGATGTCGCTACTGTCTACGGAAATTTAGGCGTGGCTTACATAATATTATATTTTTGTTGGAAAATGTTTCAAGACACATGGCATTTATTGTAATTATCGCTGCTGTTGTGTCGTTCTACCACACAATATTGCTCATACTTTTGAAAACTAAGTTTAGATTTCTCGTTTAACATTGCTTACCTGAATACTGATTAGACTATTCAACTTTTTAAAGTGTCTTTTTAAAATATTAAAATGTCATCGCAAGTACTGACTTTGTTGCTTTCAAGATCATAAAGTGACCCTAACTTGATTTATTTTTATACAATGAATGATCTTCGTACATCTGGTGCTTGTCTATTTGACTTTTGTGTTTCCATACATCTCTCGACGTTCATGCTATGTGCGAGCAACTAGTTACAACGGTAATTCATTTATTGTTGTAGGTATATACCACTAGGGCTTGTCCCTAGTTGTAAGCTTAAGGAGTACCGCAAACTCGTTTTTAAAACTGAATTTCAAATTTTTCTATTTAATTTTAGTTTCTGGTTATGTCGATTCAAATGCTTTTCTATATCCTAATAGTAATAATCTCCACAGGGAGTAGCGACATCTACCGATTGTTTCTTGATAGTCGTCCTCATTACTTTTTGAGGGTATGCATGTGTAGTGTACAATGTAGATTTTGATTGGTAGCTCCATTTTGCTCGAAGTTGTTTTTTTTTACAGAAAACAATTGGATAACGAAGTAGTTAGAATTGGCTTTGAATATCATTCGAGTAATTTTATTATTTTAGAGTCGATATTTTTCTAAATTAAAAATGTCACTGGCTATTATCAGTTTATTAACAAATGCGGTAATTAAAAAAAAATTTAATAAACTTAACGGTTCTCAATTCCCTCATTTACCAACTTGTCGAATATTTACAATAATTTATAACATTTTGTTATTCCGAAACAAGGTGTACAACATTGGACTATTATAATCAGTATGCCGTCCTACAACATTGAGTTGCATTTTGCATGTAAATTGCCCCATGAAGTACTTGCAAAGATTAGAATTAACTTCGGCGATATTAACTGGCATTATCACGCACTAATTCTATGTAATGAGCTTCAAAGTGTAGTAGCATAGAACTAACAGTCGACTCGATATTATGCCATCAGATGTATCGTGTACATACATACTTATTAATATGAAATGTCTAATCATTATTTGATGTACCAAAACAGGTGTAGACAGTACAGAAACATTGGATAACGATCAGACTTGTTTGAGCGAAGGTGAAAAAATGAACGATTCAGATAGTACAGACCGACAAAGTGACAGTTCCCCAAAAGATATTTTCAGGAACATACGAACCCGATATTTGTCCAGAGTTCACAGTGTGACAGATTTACATACGAACGATAAAAGTATTATTGATCAGGCGTTTTATAAATCGAACGGTGATTTGCCAAATGTAGACCGTAAAGAAATCAGGCCAGAAGTGTTTAAATTGGACATAGACAATGTGACAGTTGATGAAACCAATGATGATATTAGTAGTAAATCATCATCAAACAGCGGTGATGACCTGAACAATCGAGTGTTAGCTGAAGCCGTTTTACCTCTCGTTAATGTCAATGAGTTGAAAAGGCAAGATGCCGTTGATACTTGTGAACAGAAACTACACCGACAGAACGCGAAAGACTGCGACAGTTTCAATGATCTGCTTCACAGCGGCAGTTATACGATAAGTAGGTGTAACGATAACAATAGCTTAGTAACTAAATCAGAATCTGCAATGATTCATAAACCCAGAGAAAAAACGATTTTTAGCAGAAATCTTTCTGGTTTATATCACGGTAAACCAAAATCGTATAGTACTGAAAATCTTAATAATAACGTAGAATTCAAAAACGCATTAAAAGAGGCTACTAGTATAGATTTATTTTATGATAATCGTAATTACAGTGATATTTCGTTATACACGGAAGGTTCAGATAATGTTTTCTTTTCACCAATCGAAAAACAAGTAAAAACTTTGATAGAAATAGATAAGGATAATTTAATTCTACCCATTCACGAAACGGGCTCTTGTAAAAATAAAGAAATAGAAGGTGACAAATTGCAACTTGACTGTACGGATAACAAAATACCTATAGTTAAGGCGGAAAATATCCTGCCATATCCGTATCCTGATGACATAAAAGGGGAAATCAAATTAATTGATCCGCCAGGCACGACTCCTATAACGAAAGTGGATACAAAAGTAGAAAAGGACTTCAGAAAAGTGAACGAAGAATTAAAGCTGACTTTTAAAGCAGCTATAGACCGAATTATGGGTAATGGCAAATTAAAACAATCACACTCAGAAACGAAAATAGTAAATGACAAATGTGCAGTGCAAACAGCCGTCGTGGATAAAATAGTATCAAACTCGGAAAAAGAAAAGGTGGATTTAGATATAAACGACAATATTTCACTGAAATCAAATCAAATTGATAACGACAAAAATGTAGAAATTCTTACATTTAATGCGATAAATTCAGAAGAAGAAAAAACAGAACCAATTATTGAAAATGTTGTCATTCCAACAACGACTAGCATAGAAATGAATAAAAATTTGAATACGAATCCGTTCAAAGAAGCTGCCAATGTGGTTGACCGAGATGATTTGAAAACTCAAGATATACCACTCGACGATAACGTCAGTTATCATTTAAAAATAAACACTGCGAACGATATGACGTCCACAGAATTATCTAATCCAGTCAGTCACAGTACACAGAGCAATCTGCCTATATTCAAATTCAATACGGATGTCAGCCGCTTAAAAACATTCTTGACTCCGATTAATATAGTAAACGCCAACATCGATGGCACAAAATCTCCCATTATACTAAGCCCAGTGCTAATACAACCTATTTTCTTTAAACCGAATAATTTAAGTGTGGAAAGTGTTGAGAACAGACCAGAGAACAAAAGGAGTACCGTGTATTACGATGATATCGATCAAGTTATTACATCAGACACCAGAAACACGAGTACTCCAGCCGCATCATTGAAGTCCAGTAATGAAAGCAAAAGAAAGGGTTTGTATCATAAGAGCAGCAAATCGAAACATTTGCCGTTTCTTTCATGGAAGTCTTTCGGATCGAATGATAGTCTAACGGATCGGTCTCCGTCGCCCAGTAGACCTTCAGTTACTAAATTATCGGACACAAGTGTCGGTAAACTGTCCAAGTCGCCAGAGTGGTTGATAGACAACAAGTATTATCAACCAATGGAAAATGTACCGTTTGTAATAAACACAGTTCAATCGTTTACGAAACCTAAAGAAGAGGTAATTAAGGGAGCGAAACGAATCAGTACCAATCCTTTCTTTCCCATAGTAGAATCGAAGAAAGAGACCGAACCGGAGAATTATTATGAAGAAATCGGTCAACCGATGACACTCATTCAAACAGTGAATAATAATAATAACATAGCAGACGACGACAAAATTCTTAAAAAGACAACAGAGACGGAAGATTTCGCTGCAGTAACTAGAGAGGAACTTTTAAAAGTGCCGAGAAGACCGAAAAAGCCGAAAAAGTATGAGTTAAAATCCATTTCCAGTGAGGAGTTGAATACTACCAGCATAGTAAAGGAAATGGCGAGTATGACCAAATCAGTAATATCGCTGTCACGCTCGCCCAGCGCAAAAGACGTTGTTGGCACGAAAAGACCAAGCAACACGATAGGGGATATAGTCCAGAGTTTAGAAAAGAACCAACCAGAGAAGGAGACGGAGACGAATTTACGGAAATGGTCCCCCCAAGGGCAAAGGGCGCCGAACATTGAGCTGAATACGGGTTCTCTAGACAGAAAGACTTATCACTGGAAGACGTTGGAACACAAGCGACTGTCGCATCCATTGAGATCTCTGAATGATCCGCCGCCACCTCGGCCGTTACGTAAGTTGGGCTTATTTGGCGTACGTTACGCGTCCGTGTGGAGCTCTATGTAAATAACTGTGTACAAACTTTGTAATGTATACTGCAACTTGTGTGACGTTTCCTTTGTTTGTCTTCCATTGCGGTGTCGGTGCGGTGCGGGGGTTGATTGTGGGCGAATTAACCGTTAAATGGTGAAGGCGGTTGTTTTTGTCTAACGCTTGAAACACTGTATTATCGGCTTTCCGTTAGGTCTGTATATAGGCCGTGTGGGCTAGGTTTTTTAGCGACTGTCATGGGACCGAGAGCGTTTGGATGTTTTTGTATTTACATTTAAGACAATATGTTTTTTCCAATTTTGAAAATTTTTCTAGTACACGCGATTGTACTGTTTTCGCCGTTTATTGTATTCTATATAATTTTCACTGAATTTCTGGTGTTATCGTCATTGTAGTAAGTATAAGTTTTGCAAGCGGCTTTGTTTTGAAATACGCCTACACAGCTTGTTTCTTGGATAGCGCATGGCTGAAATATATGGTGCTGGTGTTATAAAGATTTTTCTTGTCTTGTCATTATAATTATTAAAATTTAAAACATTTTCATACGCCTGAAGTCAATTGGTCATGATGGACTATTAATAAAATGCTGGAGTTACGTGTTCGATAGTGCATAAGCAAAGTTAGGTCTTTTTTAAGCTATACCTGTTTAAAGACACGTCTAAAGAAAAAAAAATTACCAGTTGTAATTTCCTTATTGTTACGTTTTATTTTTGACTTGACAGTATGTATAATAAACAGTGATTATTCTCAGCGATGCCTCCGCGTACCGAGGAGACTCCGCCTCCGCCGCCTCTGTTGACCAGTGCGTCGTTACAAGACATCATGGCCACCGCTGCGTCTCACCGAAGAACCAAAGGTATCATATACCATATCAATGATGAACAGCTCCAGAAATTTGTATTATGCGAGTATATTAAACACTAACAGTGCTATCAGCTTTCACCAATTTACAGTGTCGATATTGTGTTTCGTATTGCAATAACAGATCCGTTACGCATAACCTGGTAACGTGTTATGGATATTTATGAACTAAATATATTGAAGAC
>DWDT01005800.1:0-10156 GCA_018245595.1 Microceris scylla
ACTAGAAAATCTAAATTAGAAAATTTTGTAGTGTTCGACCCGGGAATCGAACCCGGGACCTCCCGATCGGCAGTCCAGTCAGAATTAGAGAGAAAATTAAAATAATTAATTATTTTAGAAGCTTTATATATTAATGTTATAGAGAAGGCTAATGGTCCTAGTCGTAGTTATGTGATGTCTAATTTTTGCATCCGAAAATATTTAAAGTTTGTCTTTCTTAAATTACCCGTGATAATATTTTCAAATGTTTTATTTGGAGAACTATTTTTATATATCAATTTGACTGCAAAAATACATCTTCGCGAGTGAAATGCATATTTATATCGGCTTGCGTGTATGAAGAAAGTGATAAAACATAGTTGGACATGTCAGGTCTGTAAGGGTAGAGATAGTGGCACTCTGCTTAAGCCCTAAAGATTCTGACAAGATATACATATAAGAACAATAATAAAAATAATAATAAGACCTTATTTAACACGTGCATCGGCACTCATATATTAATAGTAAAGGTGTAATCTATTCATATCAGATTAATATATAAGGTAAATTTACGTGCATTCAAGGTAGTCGTAGGCGAGATGTTCGGACGAGTAACTCAGTAAAGGTCAAGTGCCTATTGCAGTGGAGACCATGACATGTTTTTCCTTATCGATTTCCTTCCAGATCACATACATATATCGTATAATTAGTTTTCCCATATTATAAGCACAACGTTGATGGTCAGATAAGCATGTAATATCTTGAGGTCCTACAAACGAAGCAAATTTTTTTTGTTACGAGCAGATACTACTGGAATAAAGGACCGATTAAATGGGCTATTTTTAAATCGTGTCGTGTTTGAAATTATACATGAAATACCTCTAGTTCTATACCTAAAATATACAGTCTGCTTTTAAGTTATTTTTATTATATTTGCTGATAATAACCGCACAAACTCGTTATAATTCTTAATTCAACGTTAGTTATGATCCTTTCCATACCAATAGGTCATAGATTTTCTAAATAGTTCATAGATTTTTCTTTGAACTCAAAGAAAAAATGTGGTAGGTAAAACATTATAATTTATTCCAGGATTTTTATGTTTTTAATATGAATTTTGATATTGGTGCGTTGTGATTGTTCCTGTGTCCTCCTGTACATTCATGTTTTTAATTTGCAATAAAATTAACCGTCATTTTCTCTCATTTCTATTATTACGTATTAACTAGGTTAATGTTAGTAACAGTCTCCATTCTGGCAGTCCTATTACTAATTTAAATACTTATGTACATTAGTAAGAGTACGCATTCTTATTAATAATTTGTACTAATTAACACTAACAAGTAACTCCTATTCCTGAAGTCTTATTTGAGTATTGCATTTAACAATTTGCTTGTTTTCTTCTTTTTGTTGAAGAATATGTAGAACATGTAACATATTTATATAAAGATTAAATTATCTTCACCTAAATATGTCCTTTATTTCCAGGTTAGGGAGAAAGCCTGCCGTGGTAATCACGGGTGTTTTGGGCGGATTGTTCGGAGTGGCGAGGAGTTTCTCTGCGTGGTATTGGTTCTACATAGTTATGGAATTCCTCGAAGCCGCCATTGGAGACACTTGTTCACCTATGTACGTATTGTGTAAGTATTCTTTGATTACATTGCGCTACCTTAACCGTAATTGAAAGTTGGTAACTGTTGAAGGCAACTGTCAATACATGTTGAAATTATAATTACCATTTTTTTTCATTATACTGCCCATAGATATATTTAAGATACATCCGAATTAGGTACAGTCAAAATATCCCGCCAATTATTTTAATAAATTTGTACGGGCATGTGCGACAAACTGAACGAATAAAGCTGAAGTGAAAACTCTTTAAAACTTAATTTAAATTTGCAACTCACTTTTGAATCTAGTTTTTCTTTTACAGCAATGGAAATAGTATCAGCAAAGAAGAAGCTAGTATTTTACATGTTCTGTAGCTTGGGGTACAGTTTAGGTGGGCTGTTGATAGCCGGGATAGCCTGGCTGGTGCCGTACTGGAGATCGTTCCTTAGAGTCCTGTATTTTCCAGCGTTTTTGTTCTTTTTTTACATATTCCTTCTCGACGAAAGTCCTAGATGGTTACTAATAACCAACGAAAAGGAGAAGGCTATAAAGATATTAGAGAAGGCAGCTAAAAAGAACAAAATAACTTTAGATAAAAGTACGCTAGAAAAATTGTCTTGCGAGGAAAACAAAAAAGTTAATTTTCTGGATAATTTATCAGCTACTTTCAAATCCGGGACTTTGAGATTGAGATTTTTTGTATGCTTGATCTGGTGGACCACTTCGACCTTTGTGAATTATGGAATGGTCATCAATTCAGTATCATTGCAAGGCAATAAGTACGTGAACTTCGCGCTGACGTCACTGGTGGATATACCAGGCACCTTCCTGATCACGTACATCTTGATCAACTTTAATAGAAAAGTACCTTTGATACTATCATTCGTATTTGGAGCTTTATTATGTCTGGTGCAGCCATTTATTTCAAAAGGTGAGTCAATAAACTTAAAGCAAATAATAAGTCATTGCAATGAATACGTGTATTTTATATCCTCGTAGTATTAACGTAATTAAACTATGCAATATTTTGAGTTTTTTTTCTCAGTCTTGCTTTCGGATATAAGCCTACAATTGCATTTTTCCACATGTACTTGTAATTACATCATCTATTTACAACATAACCATTAGCGTATCGGAAAATAATATCGTTGACAGTCAATGCCAGTAAACAATTTTTGCACAAGTTTTTAAGTCCCATTATTTTTTGTCCTCAATTCCGCCAATATTTTCTGCTTGACCACTGAATAAATAATACATGTTTCAGTAATATATCTGGATTTAGTACTATGAATTTCATGTTAATTTATAAATGTTTGTTACATATAAATAAAGTCCCATGGTCCTACGTCCGACGAATATAATATCCAACGTAATACCGTCCACTGCAATTAATAAAATTTTTCTATAGCTTGTCTTGCGCAGCGCGATTTTTTATGATTGAGTTGAAGAGTAACTAATTTCTTGTTAAAAATGTATGCTCACTTTTTAATTGGATATTCGTCTACTCCATCCTATTCTTCACTGTAAATGTAATCATTCACAGTTTTTCTTCGCTAAGTCATTTTGAAATGAATAACTTCGCGCATATTGTGTCAACAAACTAAATGATTCTTTTTAAGTTGATTTTGGCTTAGTAACATTTGTTGAGAAAAAAGCAACAGAATTGCAAGCAAGCAAGATTGCGTTTACAGTAACGAGATCGAAATATATAATGAGTTGGCAAAAGATAAAAAGTAATGACATATCTAGAGACAACATTTCTTCATCACATGTATTTCTTTGACTTGGCTGGTTTATTTTTGGATGACTTCTAACTTATCAATGTCGTACTTCTGTTACTGTACGTTGTCTAAGATTTCAAACAAATTGTCCACAGATATAGCTTGGCTGTCCATCGCGGTGTACATGGCAGGCAAGCTGGTTTCCTCATTATACTTTAACATAACTTATCTCTACACCTCGGAACTTTTCCCCACGTACACCAGGAACTCCATGCACGCGCTGTGCTCCTCACTCGGCAGGGTTGGTTCTATTCTCGCGCCACAAACACCTTTGCTGGTAAGATTATGTATTATAATGTTCTATTATTCATTTTTACGCAACATAACCGGTAATCCAGCAGTTAGTGATGGTGATTATTGAGGCGGGGGATGTGAATTCGATTCCCATTCAAGACAACCCTTTGCGTGATGACAACGAGTATTTGTACTTTGTGTGGGTAAAATATATTTATATGATTATGTATCATGTCAGCTGTCTGCTTATGGTAGAACAGGTCCTGCCATGTTTAAGGTTGGAGGTCGTGTGTCAGTCATGCTATTCTAAGTGCTTCCAAGTGGGAACAGTAAATATCTAGTTAATTACGTTTGTAAAGATGGCGAAGATTCTAAGTAAATTTTAATTTAAGTTTTAAAACAACAAGTAAATTTACGACGATCATTTGAACGTCGAATATTCATATATACTCGTATATGTATGTATAATTGAAGTGAGAAGAATATTTAATATTCTTTTCCCATTGTGATCTTCTTAATAATAAACATTATACTGGTAGTCGATACCATCATTGTCTTGCGACGAAACTATAATATTTAGAAAGTTACAACTGGTTTATTGTGAATTCACTGGTACTTAAACATACTTTGTGTACATTTCATTGTCGTATTTTAAAAACATCTGTCCATATCGTTTTCTTTCTTCGGTTACATGTGTGTATGATAACAACAGTATTTTTACAAAGAAGTTTCATTTGTCGAATTATTTTCTTGAATAAAGTACACGTAGAAATATTAACAAGATTATATAGACAATGCAAATGTCGATGAATGGAGTTACCGTAGACCTAGACTATCTGTGTAAACTAAATAGATCAGACATTGTCTGATGAGTGTATGAGCAGAGTAGTGAATGCAGGAGAAGTGCCCCTCATTTGGAAAGGTAGATATTTGGCACTCAGTTCTCCCAGTAAAGACCTAGTAGGACAATGTAGTAATTATTTTTAATCTTGCAGCTACCCATATGGTCTGGTCTACCATCGGTGATCTTCGGTCTGACTGCGCTGTTCGCTGGTCTCATGACGTTCCTAGTTCCGGACATATCTAACGACGTGTTACCAGACACCGTATGGGAAGCAGAGGCTCTGGGGAAATCAAAGTCTTCGAAGGCTCAAGGGAAGCATAACGAAGGGTTCGATAGCTCTCAACTGTGAATAAGCGAATTGATTATTACAGCCGGAAACAGATGATTATATGGAGTTTATTTAATTTATGCGTCTCACGAGGCTACTCTATTTTTGTATTAAGGAGTGACCGGACTAGGGAATTTGTTCTTATATTTCATGGATTAAAGGTCGTCTTGAGGCCCAAAAGATTACCAAGTTGTAGTGGTAGTGGGTTGGCCTCATCTGTTTCACAACTAATTACCGTTGGGGTAGACGTGTACTAAAGTGGAGACCACGCCTTAGTCAAACGTAGCGTAGGACGCCTTCCAGCTAGGCGAAGTGACGATGTATTTGAAAGGGCTTGCGATGACTGGATGCGAAAACCTGAAGATCCAATCTGGTGGTGTGCTATAATTATTTTTCGGCAGAAATATTTATTATTCGGAGGTCGTGCAAAAAATTACGTTTGTTTTGTTATTTTTATTTGAACACATATAAATGTATGTGTCAATAAAATAATTGTTCATATTATTTTGATGCAATATTTTATCTCACTTTATTTTTTTTACTTTAATGTTTTTCTTTACCTTGTATAGATTTGGAGCGTATTTGTGTACTATAGACATATGTATAAAAATTTGAAAAGAATTAGATATATGTGAAACTACGACGAGAAGGATTTTATTATCAGTATACAGTAGCATAGTAAGTAGTGATTTAATTTAATCATATACGATGTAGTCCGAACTTTATGTCGGTTTGTACGTTTGCGTGTGTTACCTAAGAAATATTAAGATTCAGACTTACGTATAGACTTAAATAGGAAATTATAAAATGGCGATTAAATGTTTAGTTCCATTAAATATTTTTTTTAATATTCACTTTTAAACGTACTATGTACAATACCTTTACCTTGTACAGTATGGACATGCCCTTAATGCAGGCGCGCGTTTCTGACCCTAACTCATATTGTACTTACAGGGCATTGGGGAAATTAAACCTTGTAGACGGCCAGAATTTTAACAACTGTCGGATTTATCTCGGCGGTGAAACAGATTAAGGAGACTTGCGTATGAATGGTTTAGCTTACATTGAACTTCATTTACTTAAATCCGACATAAACAGATTACAAAGTTTTCCAGTAGGTCTAGCTCGTAGCCCTGACCGGTGATCTCTAAGGTTTCATAAAAATTGCAATTATAATTTACTGACATATTTTAAACTCGTACATAAAATAATATTTGTTTTAGTTATTTATTGCAGTCCTCAAATTATATCAGAAACAGGGTTGTATATTATGCTATTAAAATATTAGATTTCTTTGTAGTTCATTACTTTCAATATAAGTGAGTTGTATATAATCGATGTTTTATTTGATTCCAAAATACTTATAAAGTATTATGTAAAAACTATTAGATGTATGTTATTTTTTAATATACGAATATTAAAATTTAAAATATATTTTTTGTTGTTAAAAAATGACTTTTTGATGCGAGCTTTATGACCCATAACAATGGGTTTTATTCTCAATGTAACTAGCATTTTGGAGGTCACCAGTATTTTTATCGTTCCATCGTTGGACACGGGTCTCCTCTCAGAACTAGAAGGGTTAAGCCCACAGTCCGTCACGCTGCGAGTTCGAATAACTTTTGTGATTTTAAATAATAGCTATATATAAAATCGATAAACGTGTGTAAAGAAAGTATTGGAAAAGTTATAACTGCAGCATCTAAAGATTAAAACTGCAGCACCAATACAAAGGAAGTCAGAGAGCACTATCTTATTTCCATACGCCCGATCCTCGCCTTACACTCACCCAGCGGATATGTAATTGCGACAGCGTTGGAACACCACGCCGCTGAAATAAGCCCGCTTACACCGATGCGACACGATAACGACACAACTAGCAAAGTCGTATTGAATACCCAAGTTACACATATCTACGGACGTACTTGCAAAAGCTACTGCATTCGACGCAGTCAAAGTATTATCCAAGCTGATTGGCTAATACTTACAATACGTTGACTGTGTCGTCAAGTCATGGACCAACATAATTATGTACCTTAAAAATTGTAAATTGTTCGTGTATGGAGAGAGTGATTAATATAGAAGAAGCACGTCCGTGAAAATAAATTTCTGTATGGTCTTTGTGCTCTCTGTCTACCCCGTAAAGAATATGGCATGACGTTATAACAGCAACGACAACAACAATAATAATAATCTTGTGGTCGTCGTAGCATGCCGCTGTTCCCGTTACGAACTAAACATCTTCCTGTCGTTGCGAGCTATTTCCAATTTGGCCCCGCTTACACCTGCGGATCTATCCGCTTGCAATATTAATCCACGCTGCACCGAATGGTGAATGCTCTTCAAAATATCACCAAAGCGCATGCGAACAGCGAGGAGCGGGAGAGAACAAAGTGCAAACGTAACGATATATCTCTATGACAATTACATTATTGATGTGACGATAAAAACATTTACGGGAAAGAAAAAAATGATTGTTGGAGGAAAATATACCTGAAGTAAAAGCGGTACAGATCGTTAAAGAAATTTAAAATAGCGAACATTGAAATGGATTTTGTTAGCTGTCTTAATTAATTAATACGATTAGTAATGCATAATAATAATTAAAACGATTAGTAATGCGTAATTAGTAATGCATGCACAATATTATCTCTACATATATTTTACAATACTGAATCATACGTGATAAAACTTTTATCGTTACACGAATAAGTATAGCTTTCGGAATTTTCCGCTTGCAACTACATATTATCTGTCCTATACAAAAAAAAAAGTCCTGTCCTGTCATTGTAGCATATCAAAAATGTTATATACGAGTACATGCAAGTACATCGAGGACAGGGCGCTTATTGGGGGAGGCCTATGTCCAGCAGTGGACTGAAACAAGCCGGTGATGATGATGACAATGATGATCCAAGGCAAACGGAGAAGCTTTTTCTGAAATACAATGAACGTCCTATTAGTTACTAAGAAAGTACTAAAATATTCTAGGGCCGCCTGATTACTACGTTATACTTTTCAAAGTAGATTTGTCTATTTATACCCAATTCTCAATTCATTCTTTTTCCATTTTGTAATCCTATTAGTTAAAGCATTCCAAAAGTACGGTCGAACTAAATTTACTATAGTAAATATACCTGCGGGCTTAGAATATCCGAAACAAGTGATAAATCTGCACAAAGTTAGTTATTAATTTAATTTGCACCTCACCGTTCGCGCAGGAATGCCCGAGGCGTGTATATGTGGCCGAAATTCCGTACTGCGGTACATGTTGTATGTAAGTACAATAATTAATATCTTCCTCTGTAAAGGTGGATTTCTGCGGAACACTATTTAGCGTAACGCTGGTCTTTATAAAGTACCAATAGCAGTGACCGTTGTTATAGTGCTAGCCCAATTTTCGTGCTGTGCTTTCTACGTGCGATAGCTACAACTTCTGTGTCTCATAGCTAAGTTTGGCTCTTCTTAATGATTACTCAGGCCTATAATAGAAGCATTGCGGTGCTTTAGTATAGATTAATGCTTGGACTATGGAAACAGTATTTAGATGCGCGAGGTAGATACTTTTTAATTTCGTACCCCGGATAATACACGCTTGGCTAGCGTGGCAGACTATATCCCCGACCCTTCTTACTCTGAAAGGAGTTCTGTGTCCAAAAGCAGAATGATAAAAGGAATGTGAAGGGACGTTGAAGATTGTTGAATGGGCGAGAAAAATGTTAAAATAAATTCCATAATGACATCATTTTTAAAATTGTTAAACGTAAAACAGGTCGTGAAAGTTCCTTTGACGTGAAACGGGAGTAATTCACGCGTGATAATAGACAATCCCTCGGGAGGGAAGCTAGTTAAAAATTATCAGCGCATCGTACCGGCCCCAGGCGCTCCACGTGCAGTGTGGTATAAATATATCACTGCTACATAAATAGAGGATAATAAGTATAATATATAATAGATGTAATTCAGTTAAATCTTCTTATTATTATTATTTTTATGATGTCATGCTAGGTGCCTTGCCGAGTCGGCAGAAAGCACCGCGAGCCAATCTCTATCCTTACAAATGTGAAGTGCTTCTTAGTACATTAGCAAGTATATGAAAAAATGAATATAATTTTTTTATCCCTATTTAAGAATAGTGCGCCCACGGAGGAGAACAGGAGTTAGTATAGTTAAAATGTATATAGAACGAGTGCAGAAAGTTTGACATTATCATCAATCCTTCCCTGTTCTACTATTCGATAGTACATTAGTACTTATTGCACAAAAGTCTTTTCTCATTACGAGAAGCGTAAAGGTCATGTCCACACTAGCAACGTGCGCTTTAGAATACTAAAGAAATATTAGATTGCTATCCCTTGTATATAGGTATTTCATGTGTGTACATACAAGTACCTATTTATGTATAAGTCATGCAACGTTCAAGTTAGTCACGTTAGTCACGTTAGTTCGACATACTAAGCTAATTTACATACAATTTTAGCATTTTACGAATATTTCAACCTCTGAAATCAATCAACGTTATACCGCTATACCGATAAATTCAAAATGGTTGCTGGTTTATTTATTGTTTTCACACATACGCGCATTCACATGATGTGTATGTGTATACACCATCATGCATTTTCTGGAAATAACTGGTAATTGTACAGTCAGGTTTCGCGTTCGGAAATGTTGTTGGCAAGAATATTTTTACAGGTAAAGCCGTGCTATTGAATATTTCATCCCGTGTCGGTTTACTTTTAGTAGTCGACGGCAAAATCCGCACGTTTTAAAGTTCACCAATAGGAAATGTATTTCTCACTACGAAGTGAACCAAAGAAAAATTTAAGTTACGAAAGTATTCACGTGTACGTCACCATCACTTGATGTTATTTAATTTCCACACCTAATTAGTTAGACAAGCTTATCCACTAATTTATAATAACAAGTATCACTCATAGATACTAATTTTAAAATATTTATGTTTTTTTAGTGTTTTCAATTTTAATTATTAATTTAAATGGTCAATTAAGTTATTTAAATGAATAAACTAGTGAATCATAAGACTGTACAACACTAATCTGCCTACTTAATCGGGGAAATACAGGTGTGATGTTATTTATTTTATTATGTACTAGCTGTACCCAGCGCGCGTTGCTACGCCAAGATACAAATACATATATATACCAATTTTCATAATAATCGGAACAGTAGTTTTTGAGTTCATACAGACAAACATTCATTTTTATATATATAGATTTTACTTATCGTACCAAAAATATATTTTTCGAACTCATATTTATACGTATTCGTATAGATATAAATTAGTCAGTATTGAACTTGATACATGGAAGCGCCATCTGGTGGTAACTTCCATTAATACAAATATCATATTCGTTT
>DWDT01005801.1:0-10156 GCA_018245595.1 Microceris scylla
TCATTTTGACGTACAAAAAGTGTTCTTATGAACCAATTTTGAATAAATGAAATTTGAATTTGAATTTGAATTTGATGGTGGCAATACCGTCATATGACGCTAACAGTCTTTAAATTCCCGCTGATCGGATAGCAATAAAAGTTTCTGAAGTCGTGGATTTGTTACCACGATGAAAATAGGTCACAATTTTGTCTCTATTGGGATCTGTTCATACACTTGCAATACGTTGGCCCCTCACTCAACACGCTCCTCTGGTGGCATGACGACGACTGTGAATGCGTGCCATCAGCACGCCGATCTGCATGTCTTTCTGATTTAATAAGTAAATACTAAAACACATAACCATCATATAAGGGGTAGAAATTGTATTGATCATAATTATTTATAGATGAAAAGATCCAATAGTACCCGACCCGGAAATGTAACCTACGAACCTTCAACCGGTAGTGGCTTTTGCAACAACTCGACCAACAAGGCAATCAATAATTTATAATTATCTATTATCTAATATTATTGTTGTTATTAACTTGCCTACAGCTCGTGGAGTGTGAGAGGGACTCGTAAAAGTATGTGCAACACACACGAGCCCCGACCGCGCGGCGCTAAAGTAGTACAATTAAAAAGGGTTAAGTGGCAGTAAAAACAAAACTAATTAAGCGCGACACTACGCGATTGAAACCGAATTGAAAATCACAGCGCTTAATGGGTTCTGTGAGGACAACACGATGTTAATAAATAATATTTCATATTGAACAAATATTATATTTATTTTCAACATACTTATTGGTTTGCATTTGTGATTGTTTTTAAATAGTGTCAGATTCACAATACCGGTTCCCGTTAGTTATCATTATCTGTATTATCAATGGAAACTCTTATGATTTATCTGTACTCAATCTAAACACACATAGATTGAGAAAGAAACTAACATTGCACAATTGTGATATAACGACATCACAATTGTACAATGTATGTTTGTTCTCCATATAAAAATAAACATTCCATTGTTATATATCGATTTGTTCTGCTCTGAATTATTAACTGCTGACACAACAGTTAAAAATTCATTGTTAAAGTTTTATTTTAATACTCACCGCTTTTCTCGTCCTGCGCCAACATATGCACATAATTATATCTACATATGTATGTACATAACTAAATATGTACGGGTACGTGCCTGAAAGTACTGGAATAAATTTTCCACGTCGTTTAAGGTTAAACTGGTGATGACAGCTTACTTGCTCGCTACCTGTTTGAGCTTTGAAAACTTAAACGTAACATCACGCCTGTAATCAACGAAGAGGTAGGCAGAGGAGTGTAGTACACTCCCATGTTACACCAGATAAGTTTACATCCCACTATGGAATATCGGTGAGCGTATTACCATACCCCGGGCATAAATTCAGACTCCAAGCAGCTACAAGGAATATTAGAAAAACCTAATTTACCTTTGCCTGACCCCGCGGATCAAACCTAGGACCACCTGCTAATTCAATGTGACTTTTTCATAATATGTTGTACGATGCTCCACAACGGAGCCCCGCACGCGTCAACACAAACAAGTGTGTGACCGGGACCAGTACACGAGTGCCTTCCTCCTGCCGGCCTGTGTGTACATGCGCCGGCGCGACTCTACACGCGACTCACAACTCGCCCTCGCATGCATTTTGTGCACTCACTCACTGCAGTCGCTCGAACGTCTAAATACGAGTATATCATTAACATTGGCTATAGCTACACTTATTGTTCTACTTTTCAAGCTGTCCAACACCACCAGATGGTACCACAATACGCAAGATGTATTTGTATGATATATTATTTTTTATATAATTTACAAGCCTTGTATTTATCTTGTCAATTTACTTGTAAACATATAGCAGATGGTCTCCTGTCACTCTAACTAGTCGTATCTGCAGAGCGGCTAAATGCTATTTATATCAACCCCGAGTGGAAAGATGAAACTCTACCTACATACTCGTAGAGTCTACTCTAATAAAATTTTCTATATCATTATAACATCTACTCTACCTACGTAGAATCGTAGTAATATTTACAGAGAATACTTTACTCATTATAGAGGCAACCCTACCTACATAGAATCATTCTTACCTATCCATTCATTAAATTAATGAAATATGAATTCCCTTCACTAGCAGACCATGACATTACCCACTCATTTTGAGAGGAGACCCGTGTAGACCCATGAGACCCAACAGTAGAAAGATAAAAGTACATGTTTCGTAAACAAAAACAACCAATTTTAATTCCAGAAATTTATATACACAATGTAGATTTATCACAAATAACATTTTTTTAGTAGTTAGATTCAAATATGAGCAGAAATACGAAACCGAACTCTACGCGTCACAATAGTTCATGAAATGCTCTTACTAAAACTGATGCTGAGAAATCAATACTGAGAATAGTTGTCCAACTACATAATAAGGCTGTAACAAGTCTGCGGCACAGACGTTCCATGTTCGTCTCCGTTCTCCAAGGCTGCAAGTTTTGCATGCCGAGGCTGAATAGCTCAATACATTTAATATTGTTTCGTTTCAACTTATTGTTTCATTGAAACATCAATGCTGGGAACATATTCCCACCACTGGCTATTTCCTGCGTCTATAACTGAAAATTGCTTTGCCTTACGAAAAACAGATCTGCTGGCAATTATTTTGTTAAAAAAAAATTCCGCAACTAGACTTCCAATAAATTTTACTATTATCATAATCAGCATCATCAAACCTTTTATTGTCCTGCTGTTGAACACTGACATTGCAGTGTTAAGACTGTAAGGACATAAGGACACAGTGTAAGGGTGATAATAAAGGTAAGAATTCAGAGGTGCTTTAAAACGTTAATACAAACGTAACATCACGCCTGTAACTCACAAAGAGCTAGGCATACAAAAGTAAACAAACGCTGAATTTAAACTACGACTTAGTTTTACAGCTACAAATATATGGTATTGAAATATCACGTGACATGTCTGTTTTCGGTAAATGTATTCGCATTCGACACAGGAGCACAGTTGCAGAATTCTTATTTCGTATCGGTTCAGGTGGCGGATGTTCGACACGTATCTATCTCCTCGCCAGCCAGAATTTTGCCGAGATCTTGTGTTGCTATTTCTGAACGAATGAGCATTTTTAAGGCACAGTAAGCAATATTATGTAATACAAGCTTCACCGTTACTCCCTGAATAATCGTTAAATAACATAGGGATATATCTATTTCTAAATGTAAGAGTATATAACGTAGTTTACTTTCAGTCAGGTGGTGTGACGGTCCGCGAAAAACTGCAGTTAGAAGCTGGATGCGCGATGGCGCTCATCGAGGGATGCCTATGTTTAGCATCGAACTAAAATAGGATACTGATGTTAATGGAGCTTATCAGATGTCTTGTCATCATAGCTCAAGCTCCACTCAACTTGGATTCGGAACGCCGTGTGTGATCTATTCCAAAATATTATGATTGTTTCAAAATATGTACATAAGTTACAAAGTAAGTAATCATACAAAACAATTATTCTCCATCGCACTCCATCGCACATCTGAATATTGCACAGTCAAGGGGCTCGCCAATTAGCGAAAACATATTACTGTATTTTCGAGTGCGAAACAGAAATAAAAACCAGACCCGGCCCAAATATCGCGTGTTTTAACATGAGAACGAGGCGTTTCATGGTTATGTGTGTGTTGGGTGATGTGTCAGCGCTGGCGTCCTCGAGAGCGTATTTGCATATAGCAGTGTAAGTGCTAATGCTATGTGAAATAATTAATGCCGAATACATATTTCCGCATTAGAACTCGAAGCGCATTATTCGTTATTACCTCCACGATTATGTTCATAGATATATATACATAATCAAATCGAAATTACGGATAGCAGTACCGGCGCGCATCTCTTTACAAATGTTACATATGCAAATAAGTCGTGTAGGGGACAACAAACATATACAAAAACGCCTGTAATCCCCGAAGAGGTAGGCAGAGTAGTGTACTACACTCCCACGTTTCACCATCTACGTTTAAATCCCACGGAATAGATGGCGAGCCTATGAGTTTTTTCACTCTGACACCCATTTCCAATAGTAGAACAATAAAAGGATTGACAATGATAATAACTTCTATTATTAATTTCTTTAATGTATACAGTGGCTTTTGTACATATGTACATACGTACATACATACATACATACATATGTATGTACGTGTTCTGAAGTTGAGATCGCGATTTGACCATCGTGGAAAAGAATGCACCTAATACATCTAGGTGACGTAATAAAATACGCAGTGGCTGGAAATAATTGGATACGAAGCATGGAAGACCTATATCAGTGACTTACTATTGTCTTATTTCTACAAGTGGACAGAAATGGACTAACGAATAACTTATACATATTTATTACACTCGTTTTCTATGAACACATAACGTGGTATGTGATTTCCGTTTACAATCTTTACTCCTCCACTTTACTCCAAGTTTAAAAGTAGTCTTGTATTGTGCCAGTCCCGATACGGACGCACGCCGGCTGATTTATATAAGCCGATATCCGCTCGCGCCGCCCCAGCTCCAACAGTTTCCAAATAAATGATCCTCAAGCGCAGCACATAATGGACCAGAGATACATTCACTTTTTTAAATCGCGACTGCTATATATTCCTTGCATGTATTTAAGAGTGCGGAACTAGTAGGTTCATTGTATAAGTACTAGTGCGGAACTAATAACTTTTTGCAAAAAATAGTGCCAAACTATAACTTTACGTAAGAAAGATGTAATGCTGATAATTTAAAAAACTATTAAGTACAGATGAAATAGTGCCTGCAAACAAAATATTTGCATTTAACATCTAGTAGTAAAATATGTATTTGCATTTTTATGTCAAAATTATGATACTGATATATCTATAGTAGCCAGCTGCAACCTGGAATATATTACAACGCCCAAAAATGTCCAAATACTTTGTAGGATTTCTTATAAAATACGCGATAAGTTCTAGTTATTTGGGAATTAACTTAAACCGTTTATTGTATATATTCAGACGTTGTTTTTTTCGCATACAATGTTCCCCGCCTTGGGAAGACGCGATAAACACATAACCACTCAGTTCCCTTAACACTTCGATTTACATAAGGTGCGCTTAAATCCGTTTAGCTTTCTTCTACTAAAAGCTTCCTCCAACCTTCAGAATACATTGTAACCTCATTATATTAACAACACAGCGCTTGAGAGCACTCTTCCTAACAACCTGCTGCGACTTCATTCGCTTTACGGGTTTGTTCATGTGGAAACAGGATGCGCGTGCTGTTCCAACAATCTTCCTCATAACATAACATCATGTCTGTATTTTCCCGAAGAGGTAGGTAGGAGAGCAAAGTACCCACGATGCACTAGTTATGTTGTAGGTCTGACTGAATAGGGGGTGAGCCTATTGCCATATACCTGGCACAAATGAAGACCCCGAGCTACTACTATGAAATATAATTTAGAAAAAACGAATAATATCCAATCTGGGTATCGAACCCAAGATGTTTCGCTCAGCAGTAGCACTTGGAACCATTAGACAAACGAGGCAGTTAGTCCTCAATATAACCGTAATCTACCGTGCAGCGTATAAAAGGATAAGTTGATGCTTTCCACTAGTGGTCCCATTACTGGAAAGAATAATACAAATTACAATAAAGTCAGAACGAATGAAGTTATAAAATTCCTTTTCATTATAATCCCAAACTTTTCTGCAGTATTGAAAATTATATTAATCGGTTTTATAGATCAAGCGATTAGAATCATACTGTTGGACAATGGTTTTGGAAATACGGTGAGTTAGCCCGACACAATGCTAAGGAAATAGCAAAAGGAAAGTATTTATAATTTCTTAGCATCGTACCTGTAATCCCCGAACAATTAGGCAGAGACATTCCTCTACACCTACACACTACACTTAGTTTACGTACCTTGCCTATTGCCGTACGCCGGCTATGGACCCATACTCCGAACCACTAGTATAAATTATTATGTTATAAACAAATTACTATATTATAAAAAAAATTTAAAAATCCACGGTACATGTATGAGGCCTTGAATTTGTTTTTGTAACATAAAATATGTATAATTAAATATAGAATTGCACAAGTGCATTCACCCTTTTGAAAATAATATATACTGAAAATTTTAATTCCACGCTAATTATCGTCAATACTGTTGTTATGAAACTTATCCAAGTTTTGCTTTCTTAAGTAAGTAAGTACGTGATTCAGCGCACGACGTAGCTTTAAATATAAAATTTACTTTTCCCTTTGTTTCCACGACCAAAAACACATATTTATAAATAAAGTGGACAATTTTAGAACTGACATTATGTATCTTAAACTTCTTATTAAAATAACCAAACAGTAATTCAACATCATTTAAGAAAAGAAGTTAGGAATTATGTGTCAACCTTCGATTTTGAAACAGAACAAATCTTGTCACCAAATTTATCATGAAAAGGACATTTTGTTTAGAACATAATAGTCTAGTCAGTGTTTCGTACAGAAAAAAGTTTGCTTGGCTGCTCATGTCATAAAAAAATGTATTTTCTATGGTCATCAGTAATCCTTTCCACAAACCTTCTAAAAAGTATTGACTAACAGTCTGTAATAAGTATTAGCAAATTAAATTGTGATGTTTTTATACATATATTTTTCGGTACGTATGCATATTCCTCTAAATTTAACACGTACATACATACATACAAAGACGCCAGATTTTTTACGGGGCAGACAGAGAACTTTGAGTGCCAAATATCTCTGTCCTGATAGACCTGCCGCGCTTCTTCTACGAATTAAATTTCATAAGAACGAAATAAACTAAAAAACTCAACAGTAAAACCACGTCGTGCTTCCAGTGACGTCACGTTCTCTAACCGCCAAAATCTTGTTACAAGGCGAAAATACTGTTTGAGAATTTGTATATAATTTTTGGTCGGATGCCAATAACACGGAAGTGCAAAGTTATGTTTCTTGTTTTTGTTGTTCTAGAACAAACAATAAATTTTTAGAACGTTCCAATTACTGTACAGTTTATAGGCTAATGAAAAGAATGCAATATAAAACAAACGTGCACGTGTGAAGAGAGGGATTAATATAAAAGAATCACTATAGGTCTATCAAGGTAGAAATATTTGCCACTCCGTACGCTCTGTATAACCACTATGAGATCTGGGATAATATTTTGACAATAACAATGAATCTTTAAAAATTCAATATAGAATATTTTCGATATAACTAAGATATTCTTCGATATCCCTCGAGTTGACTTATTTAGTAGGTAACTTCTGAGAGTAATCTATTTTTACTCGTTTTTGAAGGAAGGTATGCCAATAAGTCGGCCAGTATCTTCATATATTATGTCCATTCGAGAAAATGTCTTGAATCTGTAATAACTGCCATCGTGCTGTCAGGTAACGTCTAAGCCAATTTTCTGTTATTGTCATATTTTTTTTATTTCTATAAAATACATATGTACAGATTTAGTTCACAACATTAACTGCTGCTAGAAGAGCATAATTATAAGGTTAAAAAATAAATAGTTCAGTCAGTTGAACATACTTCCTCATGGTCCAGAGGTGGGCGTAAATGGCTGCGTCACAGTTTCTAACTATAGCAGTCGTTTACATACAATTTGTATTTGTGCATTAATGTTTTTATGTTCAATAAAAAAATCTTTGAAATCTTCTAAATACAATCGCTCATATTTTGGTATCGATATAATTTGGTATTGATATAATTGTAGGACGAATGTTCAAAATGACTCTTGTATTGCGTACATACTTGATGTAAAACCACATATTCATATAATTATATATATTATGTTCAGAAACATTCCTCGGAAATAACTGGATCAGACTTTTTAAATATTACAATGGATAAAATTGCACAACAAACAGTTCACCGGAAACAAAGAGGCACCTTTCATGTGACAGTAATTCGTGATTTTATTTCGGTGCCTTTGTATTTAGCGGGCGAGTGAACAGGCTGGGTAAATATTTGTGAGACGCCGCGTCCGCTCCGCGAGAGGGCGCGCACCGCACATTTACCTTGCGCGCCGCTCCTCCCTATTGTAAATATGCATAGTGTACGCGGTTGAAGCAAAGTTTTAATTTAGCGGCTCTCGCTAAATGAGTAAAATCCTTGAAATATTAACGACAACCGCACATTCGCTAAGCCGCGTGACCTAACGCCATTTTTGATCTATTTAATGCAACAGGTACATAATAAGCCCGCTAAAATTAAACCGCGAATTAACACAGCCCACTGTTTCAGCACACAAACGCTATTAATAACAATGTCTGGTTTTTGTTATGAGGCTTATCGTCAAAGGGTGATCTGAATTATTTGATTACAAAGAGAATGACAATGTAGCAGCTAGTAATGTGAAGTGAAAACCAACATGGAATACAATAGCATCTAAAAATAATTCGTTTGCTCTTAGGCATATTATGCCAATAAAAAAATTACAATTACCATTACTAAAATTATACCAATGTTATGGTAAAACAAAATGAAAACCGATCTCGTAACTAATTTCGCTATATACATATGTGCATTAATTAATCTATGTCAAGATCAAAGATATAAGTGTACGTACTGCAGATACTCCTCTGCCTCCCCCTTCGGGGATTACAGGCGTGATGTTACGTTTTTTATTAATGCAGATACGGTACATGCGTATAATCCAGCCACATTAGGAGTTCCGCTCGAAATGAGACATAAAGTTGTAGCCTCGTAGAATCTCGTAGAATTCAATGTCAAAAAAACGGTTTTGTGCAAGTACTTCATACGTGGGGTAGATTAAGTACCTACTCATCAGATAACGCATGTTGTTGGGCTATTGTGTAAGTTTATTCTATTTTCCTGTAGCTCAGAACCAGAATACGAGATATAATATATCCATTAACTCAGAAGATCATTAAAGGAGTTCGGTGCGACAAAATTCCCATGTACTCGTAGGTATCCCGCAACGTATGTATGTAGTTACTTAGCCATCTGTCCATCATAGTTTAACTTGGTTCTATGTACATAGTTTGTAAACAGATATTTGTGTATTTATATAAGTCATAGCCTAGTGGTTAAGAATTCAGCCTCCGAAGGTCCTGGATTCAAATCCATGGCGCGCACCTCTTTACAAAAGTGCGTTTGAAATTTAAATATCACTTGCTAACGGTGAAGGCAAACATCGTGAGTAAACCTGCATACCTTGAATTTATAAAAAAAATGTGTGTGAAGTCTGTCAACTCGCATTTGGCCAGCGTGGCAAACTATGGCCTTAAACCTCCCAATATGAGAGTAGACCCATATTCCAACAATGGAATTATAATGGGTCGATTATTATTTATTTATTTAATAATTGTATAAAAAGGCAACCGGTATTTCTATAAATATTTACTAATCCCAATGGCACAAACAATTCTACTAAATGCTTAATGTGCATAAAATGTTGGTACAAGGCGAAGCTATGTGGAAAAGTCCACCGACCGTGCAGTGTCTATCAAGTTAGGACTTATCGGGTGAACATACATTTTGGCGAGGAGCCACTTTCAATAACGTTGGATAGAGCAATCGGGATACACAAACGTAAAAATATTAAATTAAATATGCTACCTACTACCACTTTGATGTTCGGTACATTACTTCAGTAAATACACATTCAAAGACTCTGTACATTAGTCGGTACGTCGATTTGGTCGTCGTTGCTGTTTTTAATATGGAAATATATGGTTACCATTTATGAATGAGGAATATAGGATCACCACCAACAGGTAAAAAAAACGTTCTAAAAACTGTGTTGGCATAACCATACTATGAAGGCTTTCGGACCTTCATAATATGAAGGCTTCTGAATGCTTGTTTTTTCGATAGTAAAGACATCCAACGAACTTCAAAGATTTTGACCTATATTTCATGAAATTAAAATCTGTTTATCTGACGATGTACCTTACATTTCACAATTAGTAATATGTACGGTACATTAAGCATTGTAATGATGTATAAGAAGGGCCGGGGGTTAGAGACTGAAGTTCAGCCTTTGATACAGCCTAAAACAACAGACGATTGACTGTTCACCGCGCGGAGAGTTTTATACAAAAAAAAGTCAAAATGTACAAATTATTT
>DWDT01005802.1:0-10156 GCA_018245595.1 Microceris scylla
TCTAACTTAATACGGATATGGAAAAAAGTTAAACCTAATAACAAATGCGATTTATGGCCCAAAGTTTTGAATCATCATCAGCCTATTGCCTTCCACTGCTGGACATAGGCCTCGTCAATACGAGTAACATGCCACTGAGCTCAATCTTTAGCCCTTCGCAACCAACCGCTGCCAGCCACTGCGCATATCGTCACTCTATCTAACTGGGGCGCGTCCTACGCTACGTTACGTTACGTTACTTTCAGCTTAAAGAGATGCTAACAGTATTCGTGATGTTATTGTAACATATTTTGAAAGAAAAAAGAATGTTCACCCCATCGGACTCTGGCGTGATACACTGAGGCCTGGATTCTGTAGCACTTGTATACATTTTAAACTGTGGGTTATCAAATCTATAAAGTCTTATTAATTCAAATAAAAAAAGTCACACAAAGTTATGATTAACGACATGCTGGTTATGATAACACAAAACAGAAAATAAAAAGGCAAATGTTGAGTTCTGTGGATAACTAGAATACTCGTATAAAATAATATTGCTGATCTAATGTCAAAGCTATTGGTGTCTTGTCGATGGATTAAAATACACACAAGATGCTATGAGGAAAATAATTATCTGCGCAGTTTTTTGCTTAAAACTTATAAGCAAAATTTATAAATGGGTGCCGCAACATGTTTTACAAACAAGATTTTGATGATTCAGACATGGAAGTTAATTTTATAATAAAAAAAAATGCATATGACCTATGACGAATATGTCAGCGATAGATATACAATAAAGTAAAAAGAGGATGTTATTTTAAATTCAGTTCCGATTAAACGTATTAATAGTAATTAATTTTGGCATCTACTACCAACTAATTAAGTATAATTAGTAAATTGCAGGATTCGACTAATAGTGGACAAGTAAATTCTACGGGATTTAATTTAATGATTGGCTCAATATATACTTTTTTTTTCAATTAATCATGAAAAAAAGAGGCTCTATTTTGGATTGCACTAATATGCAATTCAAGATCTAGCTAAGTTTTTTTTTAATAAAACAATGTTCAATATTATTGAGACTTTGTGACCCCATGTCGAGATACCAGCGTATCTGTGGTCTCTGCGACTTAAACAGGCAGATGATGATTGAGGTTTTACAAGAATTCTAACAGAAACAAAATTGTCACTACTTATATTGATAACTTGAAGCAAAAGGCATACAAAAATAAAGATTCCGTGAGATAGGTGTAACTCACAAAAATTTATCACAATATGCAAATTAAAACCGGACATTTCTGGAGGCTACAACGGCGAAGCCGCACTTAATAAACATAATAAAACTATAGGATTAATGTGAACCTCTTGTATGTATAAAAATACGACCTTTAACAAATTCCGGTCAAAGACGACCTTAGGCATGGAACATCGATTGTAACATTTTATTAAACTCGCATGGAAGAGTTCAAACAATTTTTTCAAAAGTACATATTTATCATCTTGCAGTACACCTCTTCCACATAAAGGAAACCAAAGGACTGATGGAAAGGCGTTAGCGATTGATCTATATTTGTAATTATAATCTGCCCCCTTTTAAATCCCTTGGTTAGTAATCTACCTGTATTTAGGGGAATTTGAAGCTTTAATAAGTCACCCTAGTTCAAAAACTGCGTCGTTGGTCGAATGGCTGCAAGCGCGACTGCCGATCGGGAGGTCCTGGATTCAAATCCTGGGTCGGGCACTTTTGGATTTTTCTAATTTAGGATTTTTAATAGTGACCCGGAGTTTAGATCTGTGCCCGATGTATGGCAATAGGCGCACCCCTTATTCCATGGGATGTAAACGTAACTGGTGAAACGTGGAAATGTATTACACTCCTCTGCCTACACCTTCGGGGATTACAGGTGGGATGTTACGTTTTGAGTACAAAGTTATTAAAGGTTTGTTAGTATCTAGACCGGAGTCCAACTGGATTCGCATCAAAGGGCTGTCTTCCTTAAAACACATGTAGATCATTTGCGATGTGCAACCTCGTTCACGAGCGCTTCTAAACGTGCAACATATAATTATGGTTTCTGTAAATACATTTTAAACGTGGGCTATATAACCGCAAGAAAAATCCACTACAATTTTTTGCTTAAAATTTGTTTAGTAATTGAAAATATTTTTTATGCTGATAATTATTACCTATAAGACCCATTACTACGGAGTATGTACTGAACAGACTGAAGCTAATTACGTCCATATGGTAGTTTTGTAACAGGTACAAAAATAAAACACCTCCTTCACCTGTAAGAGAATACCAGTTTTGCATGTAGTAAGCACAGGACTATAGGGACTATGTATTTATTTTTTATTTCGAAAATTGCATCTGAGAAAATTTTAAAAATTCAATAATTCGTAAATTATCTACTCGCATATGCTAGTCAGTTAGGAATTAGATGCAAAACTCATCAAGTTTCACCCTAAGTAGGATCTCCAGTTTAATAATAATATGACGGAAATAAACTTCAATCCTTATCCAAACGTAACATTTGATTGATTGGTGGTTTTTTGAGTTTGATCTTTTCAGTTTCACAGACGTTTTAATACGATTTTTTGTTTGTATAATGCCTTAAAAGACCGTCATCGTCACCAAAACCAAAAATTTGTATATACGTGAATGGGAACCATAAATTTGCTATATCTTTTAGTTCGTTGGTATTTTTTTTTAATTTAAAGATGTATATTAATTAATAAGTAAAGTATAATTTTACTTACCAAAAACAGGACCAATGATTACAATGTGTGCCCATATTATTAAGAAAATTTGGATTAATTGTTGTCCTCGTGATAAAAACACTAACGATAGAGTGTCCCAAGCGTTCTTCGGATGAAAAAAATCAATAACTTTGCTGAAACACGATCCTTCTAACGGTTCTTTTTTAACATCTTCTAATCTAAAGAAACCATAAATAAATCCGAAACCATACAAAAATAAATCTAATCCAAATATACCGTAGTATCCGACAGTTTCCGTCAAAACTCCGCTAATTGCCGTTCCTAAAGGAACTCCGGCGGTCACAATAACGGCTAGGAGTCCGATACGAAAAGTCCGAGAGTCCAGTGTGGTCAAATCGGCTATAAAACTGTAGGCGCCCATTAAAGCTATGGAGAGGCCCCCTGTGAGAGTTTGTGGAATGGCTTCCATCAATCCATTTAACCATAAAGGCATCTCGAAGAAATATGTTGTTACTATCAGACCTACAGTAGATACAATATCTCCAATGATTGGTACAAGCATCAAAGCTTTTCGATTTCCGGTTCTGTCGCTCCAAGCGCCCACAAATAATATTACAATCGCTGGAACGCTACTGAGAATTGGCTGTTTCCAAGCTATCATATTAGCCACCATTACGTATGCATGATTTGAAATTTCAATTAAAGTTTCATTGTCGTCACCTGCCATTATACTAGCACAAACGTCCTTTGAATAGTTTAATTCTGTACGACATGCTTTCTCCAAGTTAAGTTTTTGAATAGTCACAGCCGAAATTACACTGGGAAGAATGTAACACAGTAATATTGGTTCGACCGTAAAAAACATTAGGAATCTGCGTAATTTTTCAGCGATAGACGAAGATTCCGTTTCATTTTGCACTTCACTGTTTACGACGACTTCATCTACAGTATCTTTGTTGATTTTATCCACAGTTTCAATATCAGAAAGATGTGTTTGCTCCATATTTAACACTACCACATATTATCTGTTTTTGATCCTTGACAATTGAAAATATGTTTATATGTCCATGTATTAGTACGTACGAAACGCAACTGGCTTTGTGAAGCTACGATGCTTCGGAAACTTGTTTTTCATTAAGATGTAAGTTAGAATCACATAAGATTCTTCGAATTTTTATAATTAGCAACCTTGTGTCTACATACGAGTATGTAGTACCTATGTGGTTCGTCAAAGTCAAAGATCAAGAGGTTCCGTGTTTTTGTTATGTATAGATTGTCATCAATTTTAAGCTTTACTACACACAGCGATGGGATTTTGCTTTTAAGGAAATAGGTTTGATCTCGTGGCAACCGGATATGTTTATATCAAATTTTATTTTATTTTTACGTTTTCGAACTTTGTCGAGAACATTTTTTACCTATGTAAAAAATATCGGGTTAAAAGAGAACGTATGTTTTTTTTAAATTTCTGTTATTTAAATCAAGCAATGTAAATAGGTCCAATGTTAATGTTGACAACTATTAAATGTTAAATTTTACACGAATTAACCCTCATTATTTATATATTGGTGACTAAATATTTCAATGTCAAATTTAAACAGATTTTTAATTACCCACCTACTTCAAAAATAATATGAAAATATTAAATTTAGCAATACATTAAGAATATACTTCAAGGTATAGTATTCAAAGGTACATTTTTTATTTTTCAGGTAAATTATTATAAATGTTAAATCACATAGTACTATAATATTAGTTTTTACGGCAAAGGACAATAATAATCAATTTTTATACAAATAATCTATTTGGAGTTCCAACTCTGTTTATTTTAGATAAACAAACATGTTTTTGTTTTCCAATGAAATATAGTCATTTTTTATATTAATATTAATTGCTATTTTAACATGAAGAGACAAAATTTGTAAATTTTGAATAATTGGAAATAGGAATGAATAAAATTAAAGGTATTTTTCTTTGAAATACAATATCAATCTGATATTTGGTAATATTAAAAATGTATAGAAAAAAAAGAGAAAATTATCTCACATTCGTGGTAGCTGGAGAATCTTTAATGGAATTTGTTGTTTTTCCCACACTTCGCAAGGAAGATATTACATTCTGATTTTCATGAAACATTTTAAAGAAAATATTTTTAACTCTATTAGTTAGAAAAGAAACTTAACAATTTTGCTGGTTAATTTACTTTTTTATATCTTATTAATTACTTTTGTTTTCTTTAAATATATATTTTTATGTGTACTTTCTATTTCTTTAAATGTGATAAATGTAGTGTTCGCAGCAGTATTTTAATCGTCCCACTGACAAACATGGATCTTCTCTCAGAATGACGAAGATCAACGCAACGCTGGCCAAGTCCAGGTTTACCTATAAACTCATATAGCATCCCTTATCATTCGAAAAGTTCGTTTTTGTAGCGTCTATTTAGTTGTCTTGAAATTCATAAGTGTATTCGTATATTTCTTATGTAACTGAACTAAATCTCACCATTGGCCTCACTCAGCATTGCGTACTGAGACGACCGTGACCACTTACTAGCTGGCCTATACCACATATAAATATAAAAAATATGCAGTGAGTGTTAATCCTAAACGTAGATTGCGATTAGTAATATTCTCTTAACGTTTTCGAATTTTCAGTGCGATGATAAGCTACTAATTATGTTCTCAATATTTTCGTTACTCGTCTCACCTGCATTAGTTAGTAAACCATGTATGTGAAAAGGTTTCAGGGGCTCTAAGGTTTTCAACAGTGTAGCTTGTGAATAATATGCGTCTCTACAAATAGAGTTCGCATATGAGATGTGAAATATTTTTAAGTTTCATCTGGCCGTGTTTTGTCATTAACCTTTCGACCTTTTTAATCCCTGTATATAACAAATGCTTTATAATTTTATAGACTAATTCACTATGAAGAATTTTACAGGCGCTTATCGAAATACACAATGCGTTTAGCTTCATTTGATTCCAAGACATTATTAATCAGGTAGAAAATTTAAAAGCAAACAAATTTTACATACGTCATGAATTGTCTGTTTTGAACGTTACATACAAAATGTAAGATATAGTCCAAATGCCTGCTAATGGGGAAGTCGAAAGTCTTCGAAACCGGCATGAGCGCATAACGAGAGTGCCGAATACACAAGAATCACTTCAGATGTATGAGGAAAGAAATATTTTCCAATCTGGTACTCCCCGCTTACCCCGTAAGGGACATGCCTTACGGGGCAATAATTATAATTTAACCGTACTGGTTAAAACAGGAGCGAGGTTGTAACCAGTTGTTTTGTTCAACAACGTCAAATGCGCCGTTACTAATTAATTGTATAACAATATATTGTGACACAATGGTGAAAAAAATTGATTTTGAATTCAAAATTACATATATTCATGGATTTGATTGACGTCAAAATGTAAGTTAGATACACGTAACAAGCCTAATTGTTGCATAGTTCATTATTGCAGGAACAATGTGCCCGGGTTGCTACGCAATTGGACGCATTTATAAATCAATTTTAAACGGCTGTTCATAACAACGCCGTATACCAATACCTAACAGTTTATATGTTTAAAGGGCTTGATGCCAACTTGAATATCACGCCCGTAATCCTCGACAGGGTAGGCAGAGGAGTGTGGTACACTTCCACATTTCACCAGTTACTTTTAAGTCCCATGGAATAGGTGGTGAGCCTATTGGCATACATCGGGCGCATATCCAGACTCCGAGTCACTAATAGAAATTCTAAATTAGAAAAATCCAATAGTACCCGACCCGGGATTTGAACCCAGAATCTCCTGATCTACAGTCGTACTTGCAACCACTCGACCAATGAGGCAGTCAATTATAAACATACCGAATTATAAAAAATTATAAATTTGAATAAAAATTCTATAGAAACCTTTAGTTTATTCCGTATTTCCCTATCATCCAGAAAAGTTTCGCAATTTTGTTTCTCGCTAAACCTTATACCTATGTACGTTATATGTATCGACCAAAAAACATAATGTTAAAACGAAATATTACTCAAAACGGTTCAGCCATTCTCAAATGACGTGTTAGTCAGCAAACATGATTTAATTTTTATGTATATAAATTCAGTAATAATTTTTAAAACTAATGTCACAACAGTAGATAATAATAATTATTATTAGAACACGTCATCGCCATTTTTCAACTAATTGCACGTCCGGAACGAGACAAATAAATCGCAATTTAATGACACATAGTTCGATTTTGAAATTCTTACAAAGATACCACTAAGGAATTATGTATGTAATAATTATGTGGTAGAACAAAAAGAATCTGTGGTTTTTGCAACTATTACTTAGTAATTTAGTTCCAAACGTGCACTGGGCGTGCATTCGTTATTATTGCTTTGTTACACAAGTTTTGATTGGTTTCATGAGTTCGCGTTTCTTTATGTCATTATAGTACATTATTATTGTAAATGCTGCACACAGTATAAATAAATTATACGTATTTCAATGACCTATTCCTGCTGCATAACAGTATCGGCGAGGCAATTGTTCTTTGTTTTTCGGCTCACAGCTGAGCAGAGAGAGAAGAATTGACAGAGCTGCTAAGAGAAAACGATTGACAGAGTATTTTAATGTTATAAATTAATTTGATTTTTTTTACATATTAAAAAGGTACGATAAACAGACAGATGGACAACGTGATGGTAAATGTTTACCAACACGAGTCATCATCATCATCAGCTGCGACATTAGAAGAATATTACCGATGTGTTGCCTGCCAAGAGTATCTGGCAAGTGAATGTATTGGTCATTCAAATATTAACAGAAAAATTACAAAGAATACATATTTTTATTAAAACTAGGACTGTTTTACTTGAATTACCATAATATAGGCATACCTGCTGTAGGTATTCGTCATACTCATAACGAATACTAAACAATTTAATTATACTGAGATGCATCGTAACGAAAGGATGCCTTTCGGCCCGGTGGAATGACGACTCGCGAAAAGCTGCAGTCAGAAGCTGCTCATTGGAAGAGCCTTGATGTAGCAGTGGACTGAGAAATGATGATGATGCAGAACGGAGAAGAAACATGAGAGGGCTGCAATGATAGAGATATTTGTCACTCATTGCTCTCTGCCAACCCCGTAAAAGACATTTTAATGTATCACGTGTGACGATGTATTCATAATAAAACCGAAATAATTTCTCGCCCTTCTGCTTTTATTATCCTTCAACCTTGCTCAGATGTTCGATGTTTTTAAGAAGGTACCATTAATACATAAATATTGTTTAAGTTCCAATTACTCGCTTATTAACAGTAAATTTATTTAGTAAGCACAATCGTGTTTTTTTCATATTTTTCGTATAGTAATTTTATCGGGCATCAATTTCGGGTAATGGATGTATTACAGTGGATTGCTGGTAGGAAACTTATGCTTAGTTTTTTAATATTTTTGAGCTCATAATAAAGAATAACACAAAGCCTTGCATGGCAATGCATCACAAAAATATGTATGTATATACTCGTATTAAGCTACAGTAAACGTACTTATTTTTTTTTAATTGTCAGTCAAAATATTGTCCTCTTTACTACGTAACACCACGCCTGTAATCCCCGAAGGGGTAGACAAAGACAAAGACGGACACTCCCACGTTTCACCAGTTACGTTTAAGTCCCTTGCAACAGGTGATGAGCCCATTGCCATATTTTGACTCTCTACTGCCTGTTCATACCGTATTCGTTTCTTTTTACCTGAATGGACCCTGACTGAAAAAGTGAGAGAGCTAAACCAACATTTATCTACATCATTATACTCAATTATTTCATCGTCCCACTGTTGGACACGGATTTTTTTCTGAATGCAAAGAGTTAAAGCCATAATTTACGTAACCAGTTTTTTAGCTTTCTTCTTAGCTTTAAAATACCTTTAGCTCCATACAGATAAAATCATATTAATGATAAAACAAAGCATCCCATGAGAATTTGCACAGCTTAGGAGTTTTCTATAATATTCTCTAAGGCGTGTTAAATACTTCAACCTGTACTCACCCATCATGACTATCTCTTAAGACTTAAGCATTGACCCTTCTTATGCTGAGAAAAGACCCATGCCCAACATTAGAATAATAAAAGTCAATGATGATAGTAGAGTCAGAAATAAACATTTCATAGCAAATCTGCGACAGTTTTTTTCTGGGACTAATTTAAAATAAAATGTAATTAGTGAAAAGTGAGCGACTTGAATGGAAACCTTGGAATAAAAATTGCTTTTTGATCGTGGACTCATTCACAAATATGATCATTGTCAATGGCATCCAATTACATATTACACAATGTTCGTCTTGACCGACATTATGGGAAAAATTAGGACGTTGTATTACGTGACGTTCTGTTGTCGTTTTTTCAATTAACTAGTATCGAGCCTTCTGGATCCGTCCGTTTTATAGCTGTTCATTGTATCGACTTTAGTATTTGTATGTTCATTGTACTTGCATATATCCATTAAATACTCGGAAATAAAAGAAGCTTTATTTTAAAACATCGGAGTATTTAAATAGAACTGTCAGTTGGTACGCTGCAAACAGTCTTTGTATTTTTGAATATTCAAAATGTGTTTAATGAATATATGATTTATTATTTTTCGTTATTTATATTTATATTTTTTTAATCTGGAAGACACATTAACAACAATGTATCAGTGGAAACGAATATATTAAATTTGTCTAAATCTGCCAAATTCTTTTGTTACTCTATGAAGTAACACAAGTTTATTAACATCAAGGGACGATTGAACTCTTTAAAATATTTATACGTGGATATTTGTATAAGAAGTACTCTATTTTGAGTCGTCGAGTCAACGCACTATGTTATTTTGGGACAAAACACGTGTTGTGTACGGAAAATAGTAACGTGTAGACAAAAACGTACTCTCCGTTATGACCTAGTTTTAGTTATTATTGTTATACTGTCACGCCAGGTCCCGGACAGTGTAGGTAGAGAACACCGCGTACCAAATATCTCTGCCTTACAAATGTGACGTGACTTTATTTACAAAATTTATCATTTAAACCGACCAGATTGACAATACTGCTAATACGCCTGCATTTGTATCTCCCAAATAAAACTAAATTTCCCTTTACTATTAAATATTTCGTGAATGTTTATACACACGATTATATTATACGTGCCGACTTAACTGACTTGTTTATCGTCTTGCCTGACTAGTTTCGAAACTATACGAAGTTCTTCATTATGAGTTCTCGCTGATTGCAGCGAGGACGCGGAGACTGATATGGCCTAGATGGTATGTGCCGATGGACCTACTGTCCTATTGGAGATTGATAACAGATGTCCATGTGTAACCACTTGTAACTTATTTTTCTATTTAATCTCTAAACTAAAATGCATTTTAAACCGCATCACATATTACTTAATGCTGTGGCTATGTATGAAAT
>DWDT01005803.1:0-10156 GCA_018245595.1 Microceris scylla
CCATTGCGCAGGACAAGATTTTCGCGATGTCCCGATACCATGCAGTACCGAGTAACAGGTACGTTGATGTGCGTTGACTAACTCATCCATTACCCGTGGGAAACCAAGACGATCCCCTCACCACTCGTATGCAAGAAAGTCATATTTATAGAACGTGTAATAAAATTATTTCGCTATCGGTTATATTAATCCGCTACAAAGGAAAAGCTATGGTATGGTAAGTTTTATGTCATCGTGGGACATGATGCTTGATCGGTCGATATGTATCTCGGATTCTATTTTCGTTTTGATACTGTTTTTAGCTTGTTAATTATTAAACATGTTATTTCCTACAATGTTACTTTATATAATATATATATATACATGTAAATAGTATTGATACACGGGCCGTATTACTGTTTATAACTATAAATTTGAAGAACAGATGTGAGATTGATAAGGTGTGTTAAAGTTGAGAAACTCCTAAACAGTTATTTCAGGAGATAGTATCTTGTATAGTTGACAGAATCGAACATAATCTCGTAACTCGTTACTATGTCACCAAGCTGTTGGC
Organism: Microceris scylla; assembly: GCA_018245595.1. Classification (NCBI taxonomy): domain Eukaryota; kingdom Metazoa; phylum Arthropoda; class Insecta; order Lepidoptera; family Hesperiidae; genus Microceris; species Microceris scylla. The sequence goes on from DWDT01005803.1 coordinate 554, forward strand.
CCAAACAAGGCCAATCATTGTCGCAGAACCAGTATGATCGATCGAATGCAGCTACGGGCGCATTTTTAGATAATCTACAATCAAGCGGCTAGCTTCAATAGATATATTCAAAATTATCACTATTTTCTTCAATATTAATAATGCGTTAAACATAATTATTCAATAGTGTTTTTGAGTAACAAAAGTAAGTAACGCATGCTTATACACATAATCAAATAAAAACATTGTTTTCTGCATTTCATTCAGATAAAAACGGTTTATACCTATTTCAAACAAATCGAACAGCTAGAATAATTATTACAAATGTTTTGCATCCAGTTTTCACGGAAAATCTCAGTCGCGCTACTATGTTAAGTACGATATAAAAAAATAGGTATTTATAAACTGCTACTACTAATGGAGGCCCTACGTACCTAGAAATAAATGAATTCTTTCTGTACCTACCAAAAACGATATTATTATAATTGCACAGTTATCTGTTTTAAACTAATAGTTTCATCTCAATCAAATACCGTTATATGATTTATGTGTTTTAATTAAGAATAGGTTATTATGGAGCACGCAATCAAAAATTTTAGCTGTAGTTCACGCCCAGCGACGCGGCCGGTGTAAGAATTATTTCAACTATTGTTGCGTTTACATTTAACTGAATATAAGTTTAAAGGTTTTATTGCTTCATTTAATTTATTGATGTGTACATATGTGTATTGAAAATGATAATAGTGACACCATTTTTAGTAATGATAACTAAAATATGTTTCAAATAAACAAAATGAAGATGTCTTTGTGGTTTGGCAGCAATGCACATCTATCTAAAATAAGAAATAAATATAATCATGGAACTTGCAAGGCCATAAATTGAATTATTGACTGAGAGCCATTCAACACATTTTTCATAGAACAAACATATAATTCAGAAGGATTTCATCGTAAAGGGAGTAAACCTGACGGTTAAAAATAACCCTGCATATTAAAAAGGGCCACCAAAAAGCCTAGTGGCTAAATCCAATAACTTTAGACAAATTATCTTGGTGCAAGAGTTGAGTGCACTCTAACAAAATTAGATAAACTTTCATCGTCAGCTGCTGTCCAGTGCTGGACATAAACCTCCCTTAATCGGCGCCGCTCCTTCCGGTACTGGGCCTTCCGAATCCAGCAGCTTCCCGCTGTTTTCCTCAGGTCATCATACCATCTGGTAGAGGAGTTTATTTAAGTAGGTACTATAATTAATATTCATATTCTTTTAAGTTCAAAGTAAAGGAAGACATTCCTTAACTTAAAAATCATTTATATCTAAAGTAATTTCCCAATTCAATAGCTCTTGCCGTGGGTCCTGTCTACTGATACTGTTGACACGAGTACCACACCTCGTCTTTGTCAATCCACGACAACTTGAATGATTGAACGCTGATAGGTATCGATATTGACAGCTCCTGAGGAATCACTATCGACTTTCGGTTTTAAATACCAATCATATTTGTTTAAATTTTACTTTACATACCTCAGTTATTGATACTACCTACTGTTCATGACAAATGACGTTTTAAAATGACAGCGCGACAATGTTAAATGTTAAATGCATTTGAAGAATTGTCGTTCCAGACCTTTCTTTATATAAGAATCGTATCCAATTTATGTTTAAACATGTCCGTCAAGATTTTCCTTCCATTCAACCTTATAAGTTTTGGCGATCACATCTGTATGTAAAGTAAAACAACCGATGTCGAGTTTGGCATGTAGAACGTATGTAACGGTCGTATTTTACACGAGCATGTGATATAAATTATCACAATAAAATATGAAAACAAAAACCACGGCAATGCCACTTAAACTCAATCACCAAAGAATGTCGCAGCCGACTTCATCCGATTAATTTTTTCATGCCTTCCACTGAACTTGATAATTTATCCACAGTCTGATCGTAAATTAAAACTGGTTCATTAATGATCATAACTTTAAATTTATCTTTCGTTTGCATATCCATCGATGCAAATATTGTGTAGTCGCGCGTGAAATGGAGTAATTTACTGAATGAGATACATGCTTTTATTTTATTATTTCTTTAGATAGAAAAAATACACATATCGATACACCGCTCGCTTACTGTATATAAGTTTACGATAAGATCACTTATATAAAAAAAAGAATGTTTATTACCCTTACGATTGAAACGTGTGTTGCGCTTTGCGGAGTTTCTGAAGTGTTTAAAGCTTAACGAAGCTAGTAATAAAACAATTATTTAGAGTCGATTGGTCCTTAGGCCGTCACGGCCGCCATGCGAAGCGCGGTAGTACCTACTTTGTTGTGGGCATGTAGTTTTCGGAAATAATTCGGAGTAGTCGATTCGAGAACATTGTTGTGATAAATGTGTACTCGATTACACCGCAATTTAGTCACGATGGAGATATGGCTGTATAAATAATTATTGCTTTTATATGCTTACGCTATATTGTGCCTACAGCTTATTGTATTATTAAAAAGTATCGGCATAGTCGTGATTACAATCGTATCGTTATATAAGCTTAATAAAAAAGTAATAATGCTATAAAGTACCTTTAAGAACTCAATATTTTCTGTTATATACAACTGTATCTGTCATATAGTTTTTTACTTAATATTACATAAATGTTAGGGTGGCGTTTCAAACAATTTAATAACGCTATTTGTTTAAAAAACATTTCAATTAACTACTGACTGTTCCATCACATTTCATAAATATAACGTATATTAATCATCGAGTCCCTAAAGTAAGTGGAGATTTCCTTTTGCGGTATCATAATACTTCGTGAACGTCATTTATCTTCAATATACTTACTCTGTACACATGTTTAATCGGATTTATTCACGTAATCTGTTAGAATATGGCGTCGAAACAAATATCTAACGGCGATTAATAAATGTTTACAGCCCACGCGATGATTTCTAACTTTTAATCGGGTGTTAGCGGGAGGTCGCCGCCCACCCAGAGGTGTGGACATACACAACAAAATCGAGTTATAACACGACCCATATTCAAGTTGCTCTCAACTTCAGCAACAATAGAGTAACCTCCATACGAATACGGCTCAGATTAGTTTAATATGTTCTCTCGCCGTGGAAACGTAAAGCTGACTCGAAATTATTTGTATCCATTATTAAGCAAGCGTGATAAAATGGTTATTCTCATGATCAAATTATACAACTTTTTTTGACTTTTAGATCATTCAACGATACCAACAAGTAAAAGAAATTATATTATGAACATAACATGAGATAAAACACGTATACGATTCGACCAGGGCTGGACCATCGATACACTTATTGAGGTCGTGTAACAAATTTGATTGAAACAAATTGTGTTTCTATTTGAAGGGTCTGAGAATGTCTTTGAAGGGTCGGTACTAGAGTTATCTCTGTGGCATTAGTGGTATGGTAACGTGTCTGGGACCGACATCGACTGTTACACATACTAACTAGTATCAACATCTCACATAGGTACTGATATAGACTAATTGGGCTAAAAGTACTAATAGTCCCTAGTCCAGCTCGCCTGCTACCCCTGTCTAATAATATTATTAACAACCCTTGTAGGTGACTGAGTCTGACAGTCCTTTTCGAGATTGGTAGCAGGTGTCTATGGACGACCGCGCAATTTGTAACTGTTACCTGTTCGTTCACTAATCTGTTAAGTGAAGTGAAATGAATTTGAACAGGAGTTTTAAATATATGGTACTTAGTATAAAACTTCCTATTCTAGATTCCTACATATTTTATAATCTTTTCAATTGAGTGGCTATGCCTACGTAAATAATACGGAGCTTTTTAATAACTTTGCGTGGTGTTCCTTGTTATTTTCGTCTGTACTACATATCAATAAATTATTTCTAAAGTAGTCTCCTAGATTCCACAAGACTGAATGACAATTTGACAGAAAATAGGATTTCGACAGACAAAAATACCTGTATTTATTTACTCGCTTTGATTGACAACAAAATTGTCGAGGAGTACCTACTAGTACCTACTTATAATGTATCGTAAAGAAAATGAATACAGTTTACCATAAATATTTTATTTTGTTTAATACATTTTTTATTTTTTTATTCTTAGAAACAAGTTGTTGCTGTCGACAAAGTTTTACTGGTATACAATATTACTGGCTAAGTCTGCCCATTGTACGTAGGTATGCAATAAATGGTGAATAAATTACAACGCATGTCCATTCGTAAGTTACGAGTATGTTAGGTATGTATCTTCCTATCAGTTACTATTTATTTTTAAAGATAATATATTCTTCCAACACACTACTCATAGGTAGATAAGAATTTCACGCCATATTTTAAATAAAGTTCAAGAATGAAAACGTGTTCACAAAACCTTTTCAAGAACAGACAAAATAAAAATGTATTTTAAAATGTAACAAGTCTTGGCGACCGCAATTTTCAACGACTCGTGAATGTTAAATTATTGAGAAGACTGGTCGGCGAGGTAGTCCTTGTTAAAATAGACGAACTGCCGTCCCCGCGAGAACAATTTGCAAGCGATCAAATTTAAAACTTCTAGCGAAACAGTTACTGCACAATCCTATGCTGAATACTACGAACTATATTATTGTAACCAAACATAAATTTATTAACTGTTTAAGATTTGTTTACTTAAGACTTTTTAAGTATTTACCGATTGGCGTAAATATAATGCCGCACAAAAAGGAACAGGACACAAGGAAATGTTTTTTAAATATTACTGTTTTAAAGACAGAAAAACTATTCGTAACTATTAAAGATTACTTAAAACTATAGATATGTATTAATTATTGCACAAATACAGCATGCTATGTACACAGAACGATCTACTTGCGTGATGTTTGCTCTACATGAATCTGATAATACTTTGAGATAAAAATTTATTGCAGAAATTATTTTGAACTGTAGTAGCCGGCGGCGTGAGAAAATTACTAATCTAGAACAAAATCTACAGGCACGATCGATTCGCTGTTATACGCCGGCACTTTGTGCTCGGCGCGCGAATATTGTTAGTCCAACGGGTTCGGTATTTGCATGGGCTTGTTAACGCATTGCTCGCTGAACGACATGCGTCCACGTCTGATTGTCTCCATATCACCACTGCGTAGCGTTTGACATGACTACTTATTTATACCGCTACATTGTTGGAGTATTCCCCTGTAATTGTTACCTTCGTAAAGGCGTAATTGTGGTATCTGTGAGTCTATTACCCGTAAGGACCCTGGTGTCAGTTAGGCGAAGAAGATTGAAACGCTCTAAGTGGACTACAAGATGCAATCCTGTTATCTTGTTTTACGTTTTTCCTCTGTCGCGTGTAGGTACCTACTCGTAAGCCTCGCCAGAGCCGCTACTGAAATGAGATTAAAGTTTGTATCTCTGTTTTAACCGGTGTTCCTAGTTATTTTTATAGTGGATAATTGTGAAATATTTTAACTTTAAACAAATGAATTTAATAAGAGTCAAAGAAACTACATCACTACCTATATAGGGTACCCGAAATAACTGGCGCCCTTAAAATTGAACTATACAGTAGGCACTGAATTTTTTTTTAATTCTAATGTATTCAAATTTGACGGTGGTTAGGGTTGTAACAAATGTTGATAAAATATCGATAGTTAACCAATTAAACTGTGTGAATAATGCTTCGATATCTCATTTATAGCTGACATATCGGAGCCCATCCCTAAAATTTTGCTTAACCATTTAATGTATTTCGAAGGCTAATATGCAATTAAAGTTGATTGCCGTAAAGGGTGCTTCGGATTTCAATACTCATTGGACATTTTATTTTGGCCAGTGACATGAGGCTGTTGGTCGGGCAATCAAAGATTTGATTATATGTCCGTAATGTCATTTGCTGCTCGTTATCCACGCTCGTCGCCGTCGCCCTCACCGGGCGCCGTTGTAATCGTACCAGCAGTCAATAAACATTTCATTGCCGCGATTCGCTTTTGTAGGCGTGTAGGTGCTCGTCTTAAACGTATTTCATTTAAATTCTTTACAGCGCCACGTGATGCTAAATACGTGGGTACTGTTTTTTTTATATTTGTGAAGAAAAGATTTTATTGTTTAAATTTGTCCTAAGCTTAAAATAGATTTGATGAAGATAAATTAAGAAATAGTTAGATATCAAATAACTAGCTCACTTAAGTAGTTCTAACATGAAATTTCTGACTACAGCGTAATGTTTGTAAATTGTACCAATATTTTTTTGCCTTCGTAGTTTAAAGACGTTTCACACTCATTAGTTATACTGAGCATTTGTTTACATTGTAAAGGAGCCGCCGTGATCTTAAACAAATTCAATTGGTCACAGGATAGTAGGTTTTATTGAATCAAAGGTGTGAGGAGCGGAAACCATTAAAAACAAAATCCATAGTTAATTTGTTACTGGTAGGGTTAGGCGCCTGGCGCCCAACGATGATATGTCAAGAGTATGGCAGGTGAGGTAGGCAGAGGAGTGTAGTACACTCCCACGTTTCATCCGTTACGTTTAAGGCCCATGGAATAGGTGGTGAGCACATTGCCACACACCGGGGACAGATCCAGATTCCGAGTTTCAACTACAAATTCCAAATTAGAAAATTCCAAGAGTACCCGACCCGGGATTTGAACCCAGGACCTGCCGATCGGCAGCCGCTTTGCAACCATTCGACCAACGAGGCAGTCTATGGGAAATATTTATATCTTTGTTTGTATGGTCGTTCATTAAATGAAGTTAATGGACCGAATTAAATTATATTCGGTGTATTGTCATTATTCGATTTCAAAAAATATTTAGATAATATTAGAAATCGAGTTAAAAAATCCGATAATATTATACCTGATCTGGGGATCGGATCCAGGAGCTCTTGACCGGCAGTCGCGCTTGCAACCACCCGACCAACGCGAACGGGGGAATAGATATCTGTAATTTTCAGGAAAGCGCGACTAAAAACCAATGTAATATTAAAAGGGCGGGTAAGTTTATTACAATTTTGATTGTTATTTTAAACTTGGAATGATGTGTGCAAAATATTTATACGGTATTTAACTCTTGAATACCTGTACAGCGTTTTACGATCCTACGCCCGTCAATACTCATTCCCGTCATTTTCTTTGCAATATTAGTTCACTGTGGCATAATTAAGCATGGGTAATTTCTCAAGGCACGACACCCGACAGGCAACTGTCTTGTTGATTCAATGAAATCGACAGATGAATAAGTGCGTATCGATTGCGATTTTAATGGGCGTTAATGGGCGGGACAATAATAAACTCGTCGCGGACAGAGATTTTATCATTTCTATGAGCTGATAAGCAGTCGATCGCCGGCAGTTTCAAAGGCAAATTGCGGACAGGGATGCTGATAGTGCAATACGGTGGTCCCCCGCTTTAAAACTAATGTGGATCGTTCGCGACATCCCGCGCAAGAAATCAACGATGTACAAAGTATCTGCGCACTAATCAAAGGGACAAAGAGGTAAAATAAACGATACGATGGAGCTGTCGTTTTTGATAAAAAAAAATGATCAGATTAATTTATGATTTAAGCGTGTTTATTTATGTATCGCAATTTAAGTTTTATTAGATGGTCGCTGAGTAAAGTCATGGAAAATGATACTTTTTAGCTGGGAAATCCAGCCTCCCTTCACATATGATAATGGCACGAAGAAATTGGACATTTATTCAAAACTACGTAAAACGTAACATCACGCCTGTAATCCCCGAAGGGGTAGGCAGAGGAGTGTAGTACACCACCACGTTTCACCAGTTACGTTTAAGTACCACAATGGAATACGTAGGTGGTGGTGAGGTCCAATACGAATATTCTATTTAAATCATAATTTTGAATTCTTAAAGTACTTAAAACCGATTCTTATAATATTATATATTTAATTTTACGTGTAATGTGACAAATAAAGAAACAATAATCACTAATAATATTTTAATAACCGCGGTAACATCCCATCGCTACTCGTCACGCCGACGACGTTCCAACTAGTTCTCATAGACCACCAAAAACTGTGTCATAAATCCGATTGTACCGCAGATACTGAATAATATATGACAGTCGTAAATCTCGTATGAAAACCCAATAAATCTAAACGGGTTCTGTACAGGTTAACCGCGGCGGACTGACGGCCGGATAGAAATTTTGACCACAATCAACGGTCAGTTTATCAGCGTTGTATATTAAAACGAGCGCTAACGTTAGAATTGTTGAGCTGTAAATTTTCTCTAAAATGGTATTCGCTTCGGATGTAACCTTATTTGCAAAAAAAACTAACATATACATTCAAATATTTACTTTAGATTAACAAACAAATATTAATTATAGGTTCTACTACAACACTTACCTAAGTACTAGTACCTACACTGGTACTAAAAGTAAAGAAAAAAACAAACAATAAACTGAACAGGTACGTATTGCATGTTCCAGGACAGACCGATGAAAGGTACCACAGTCTGTCTTACATTGGTTAACCACGCCCACTGATTGCCAGTAGAGACCGAAATTGTGGTCATTTCGTCCGTTTCAATTTCAGGTGCATGCATATATACTTATTTCGTGTACGGAAATTCCAAACTTAAAATAAAAATACTATGACATCACAAAAATACTATGATATCTTAAATCAGCAGAATATTAACTGTTGAAAACTCTATAAACATTATTCGGACTAAAATTTACTTTACAGATGACTGACGACGTAAATGAAATATATATATGCGAATTTGTAAAACGAGGAAACACAATTAACGTGTAACGTAAGTAGAGTAATGGCATTAACGACATAGAAGACAGGATATGGACGTAATTAAGTCACTAAAAGCTTATTTAAACTTCCAATGAAACGGTAAGCCGACTTTATTTCACTTCTCACATTTTATATCAATGAATGCTTCATCAACCTTTTCTTCTGCTTTTTCAGCTTTCATTAATATCAGTATACATCGTTTAATTTGTCACCATACACAATTTGGATTACATTGAATAGGAGACAAATATTTTTTTTTGTACCAGGTAACAAAAAAAGGTTTGATCTGCGAATAACTCTAGAAATAAATATGAATAGAACATATATGCCAAGGGTTCCTTATCGTAAAATCGTTTTCAAGGTACACTTTTCTGTACCTGAATATGACAGAAAAATATGACGAATTGATAAAAAAACAACTTAAGTAACATACGTAGCCTTAGCATAATACGTAAAAATTACAATACCAAATACATATGTATAATGCAAAAGCGATGGTTGATAGAATTGAGTTGTACTAGAAATAGGACATAAGAAATAAAAAATAAGATGTCCTCTAGCCAGTAGGACGAAGAAGATAGGTAGTGAACGAATAAGAATAGCAAAGTATGTAATTTAATAACCAAATTTAATGTAATGATGTCAGTTATATTCAGGTCCTATATATGATTTCAAAAAACATTTTAAATTACAATTACTATGACATAGCACGAATTACAAAGATCTATTTCCAAACGCAATTTGTATCACTTACAAATGGCTTCCCTCTGCTGTCCGACCATAATGAATATTGACAACGAATTCGGACTGAATTTAATTATTCCTTATCTGGGACTACTTATTTTACCTCGCCATTGTAAATT
>DWDT01005804.1:0-10155 GCA_018245595.1 Microceris scylla
ACATACGAATTTCATTCCTCGCTAAGCAATTACCGAGACGAGGTATAAATAATTGTGTTACATATTCATGTGTGACTGTACACATTGTAGAGACGAGTGAGCGCCTCCGTCGTTGTTTATGTGTTAAACGATTTGGCAATCATTAATATTGACATGCTTACAGCCCTTCCACCTTAGATTATAATGTATTAAGACAGTAGCCGAGGAAAACAATATTCAACAGGTACGGAGGTGTTGCGTAAAAATATTAGAGGGTGTCAACGTGTTTATATCTTGACACCGTTTGCTCACATTTTGTAAACGAAGGGGTAGGCAGAGTAGAGTGACTCTGCGTACCCCCTCCGGTATTACAGGCGTGTTGTTACGTTTATAATATTTATAATAAATTATATTGCATTTATACGAGTATGTATATATTAAATTGTACCTACATGTCATACGCACTGCAATATTGTTCCCGTTTTACAATGAATATTTACTGATGAATATGAATTATGCTAAATCATTATTCTTCATCCTTTCTACCGTGTTTTCCAATAGTGAAGCCTTAAAAAAGTGCTGCACAAAATTCGACATTTTCGTAGAAGCACAAAGCTTTCGGTATTGAAAATTTGAAAAACCCTTCTTTTGTATGGTTCCACAGGATTTTTGTGTACTGCATTTCAATATGGATTTACGTAGTTGTGTTCGGACTCTGGAAAATTCGGTATCGTTAGGGCAAATATTTGGATTTCTATGTGTAAATTTCTGGCTACCCTGTAGCGGGTTATGCTTTGCTTTTCACTAAAATTAATCGGTAATAGATTGTGGAAAATATATGTGATTCGATCGACCGGATGAGTTAGTATTAATACCAACAGCAAACAAAATACATCTTCGATTGGTGAGGACATGCAGCTCACCTCAGTACTGATGGTAGAGCTAGTAAAGTGCCAAGTAATTGGATCAATCATCGTATGTTAGTACGAGTATAATGAGATGGAAAACATGTAAAAAGCTAAAAGTAGTTTCAGTACCGACATATGCGTCGTCCGCAAATATTTACAATAAAGGGAAACGAGAAATACCACCTCAATTTCTGAAACGATTAATTTGATTTTCAATATAAGAAGCCGATATTTTATGCATAATTGTAACGACATACGAATTTCATTCCTCGCTAAGCAATTACCGAGACGAGGTATAAATAATTGTGTTACATATTCATGTGTGACTCTACACATTGTAGAGACGAGTGAGCGCCTCCGTCGTAATTTATGTGTTAAACGATTTGGCAATTATTAATATTGACATGCTTACAGCCTTTCCACCTTAGATTATAATGTATTAAGACAGCAGCCGAGGAAAACAATATTCAACAGGTAGGGAGGTGTTGCTAAAAATATTAGAGGGTGTCAACGTGTTTATACATTGACACCGTTTGCTGACACTTTGATAAACGAAAGGTTTTGTTGCAAACATTTTACACATGGTTAAATCCACGTATATACCATACGTGACGTACCGAAAGGCTGCGTAATTCGGAAACACTAACGAACAGTCACCGGATTGTTTCGTTGACGTTATTCGTTAACTTTACGTAACATTTTTTTTATTTTGTTCTCATTACGAAGTCAGTCAAAATGGATTTTTTTAACTCTAACATTATTCTGGGTAGCGTAGATAAGTTGCGAGGCTGTACTGATGTTGAAAAATGAATCGTTTGGATACGAATGCAACTTGAAAATACATAGTATTTTTTACGCCCTTCCTATTTCATAAAAAAAAGTTTTTAATCCAACAGTTTATTAGACGGTATGACTATCATCGTCATCATCATCAGCCTTTTTCTGTCCACTACTGGACATAGGCCTCTCCAATAGCATGCCATTAAGCTCGATCTTCAGCTCCTCGCATCCAACCAGTGCCAGCCACTTTGCGTATATCGTCACTCCACCAAGCCGGAGGGCGTTCTTCACTACGTTTCCCAAGTCGCGGTCTCCACTACGACTAATCCACTAGTCCGGTACGACTACATTGTTCACAAATAAATACTTTTTTCACACAATATTTCAAAATGTGTAGTATAAATCTCAATTAGCTTCTTAGTCACATTCATAACATCAGTTTTAATCGTGTAATTAGTATTAATTTGAAATGTATGATAACTATTAATTCTGGGCTATTTAAGATATTTCGCAGTCGTTGTATTACTAAAGCCAGACATTGGTACCAATAATTTACATTTCACTCGGGCTCTACATTACACTCTACATACGTATAATCTTCCTGCAGTAGCTACTGGGCGCTAAGAGTTTCTTTTTTTGCTTGATAGTATTCGCAACGACTTAATTTGTATATAGGTATGAACAAAATATTGCCATGATATTTTCAACTTTTTTCATGTCGTACTTAAGTAACGTAACGCAACATCACGCCTGTATGCCCCTAACGGGTAGGCATAGAGGTGTGGTACACTCCAACGTTTCACCAGTTACGTTTAAGCCCCAAGTAGGTGGTCAGCCCCTTGCCATACACCGGGCACATATCCAAACTCCGAGTCCCTGCTGGAAATTCTTAATTAGAAACATCCAATAGCACCCGACCCGGAATTTGAACCCAGGACCTCCCGATCGGCAGTCGCTCTTGCAACCACTCGACCAACGAGGCATTACTTAAGTATGAACCAGGAAACTGAAGTGCAATAATGTAGACATCAAAACAATAATTATAAATATTAGGTCCTGCTGAATATCCAGTATCTTAAATATGGTACGCACATCTTCCTGTTTTTAATTGTTCCCTTTTTATTTAAGTACAATATTTTTTTAAGTACTAAATAGTAATAATTGTTAATTTTACAAAGCATTTCTTTTTTATTGTCTTATATTTCAATACATTGATGATTTTTTTATGTTTCAGTACGTTATGTTATTTCGTATTATCTTTTCAATTCCATTAATGAAGTCGTTATTTCTTAGCCACATATAACGGAAGAAAGCGAGCCTCCTGCAAATGTAAATGTGGGCTTACATCATAGCTGTAACGCGCGGCGACGGAAGGCAAAGCTTACACAAGCGAAACATACCAGCCACCACTTCTGATGATAATTTGTATTCGTGAGTCAATCAAACAATCACGCACACGTGCTTTTGTAAATCACAATAAATGTATATAATGTGAGCACCTGAAAATGAAAAAAATGCTTGTAAGTACGCTAAGAAAGCACATCGTAAACGATCTGTCGAGTTAAGCAGCACAATTCTTGGTCTGTCTTCGGATGAAGCGCTAATTGCAAATTTTCATGAGTAATTCCATTGAACAGTCTGTCCCGACTGTTACTAAGGGAACGATCGCTGTCTTAAGTTGGTTTTCAGAACTCTTTAAATACGTCTTATAACTGGACTGGTTGGCTCGCTGGTCGGTCCTAGGCCGCACAAATTCAGCTCCCAGAAGCTAGTGTATTTAATGATGAAAATCCAATATAATGTATTTCATAGTTACTTGTATACGTGCGCTAATAGACAGACCGATAGACGTTCCCAGGAGTATTTTCCTTGCCCGTCAAAAGGATCAATAAGAACTGCGCTACGCTTTTCTGTTTGGCCAAATGGTCACATCAAATATAATTATAATTTCTAAGTAAATGTTTTATACGTTTGTTGTTTAAACACGTTTTTAAGAACGGAGCTTCAACTTTTCTTGTGGAAAAGCACAACACAGCACGCCATTTTTATTGTCAGCAACATTCGCACTTTGTGTGTTCTCGTGCAATTATAATGATTGTGTGAACAATGAATGTCAACGTCCTATTATTTAGAAGAAATTATTTATTATTATTAATTGGTAAGTAATAATAAATGGAGTAGGTGGCATCTACATTGTTACGTAGCTCAACTTCTCAATATATATGTAATAAATACATCGTCGTGGAAGACGTTCGAGTTGCAATTATAATTATTTAATTCCAAGTAACGACTGGCCAAGTAAAAATTGCACTATCTTCAGTACACTGTAGATACATTTAATGTCGTATCAATCGTGAAACAAATGGGTGAAGTTCTACCAAGATAACATTTAAAATAACATTCGCAATAGTAAAATTCTGACGATTAAAATATTTTCGTAAAAAAATAAGCCTAATAATTTTCATATAAACATTTAAATTATCGCTAAAACTGGTTCACTACTCTTTTCCAAATCATTGATCATGACTAAGTACTTAAAAGACCGGAATGTCTGATAATAAAAGAGATATCACAGTACAGTAAATAAAATTAAGATCTCAGTGTCATTATAAGAAATTCGTGAATTATTTGGCGGCATCTTAAACTTATATGTACATTTTATATAGTTGATAAAGTGACAAATATGGACTCTGGTCATCTAACGTAGAGTCCGCCGCCACCGCTTTTTAGTAACATCTACATAGATCCAAGCGTATAAAGAAACGACATTTTATTTGAAGTGACTACAGAACTTAGTATCCTCGTATACTTAGGAATAATTCAAGACGAAGTACTTCCAATATGTTCCGTATTAATGAATCTTTAATACATAAAATACGTTTCAATTCGCATACTTGTCATATTGCCAACGATAAAACATGTTGTTAAGCGGTATTATGTTTTATAAGGTTTTAAACTTTCGTCGTGGACATTCAACGGCTTATAGCGGTTATTCACGACTAAGAATGGTCTTAAAATATTTATATTAAGCATCTTTTACAAGATGTGAAGGAAAGTAATATTAAATATACGAGGAACCGGACAATATCTTAGTTATTTTACAAAAAATTCAAAATCATAAATCGTTAATTAACTTGCTCTTTATATACAACTATTATCCTAATGTTATTTTATCAGATAATTAGTTATTTTATCAGAGAATTATCCTTATGTCCATTTTATCAGATTGCACTAACATTTTTCCATTTGCCAACATCCTAAGAAACTCACTAGATAAGTTTTCCGACGGATGCTCTGGCGTACCGGTAATTCTAAATTCATTGAGAACACGCCACTGCCTTAAAGTATGAAATATCGTAGGTGGCCTTTTCATATCCAGTTATCCGGCAATCAAATAACAAATCGAAATCGAATTGAATGAGACCTGAACATTAAAGTATCTTCATTTGAACTTAGAAAAGCATCTTTTGCATTTATGAACATGACATATACTCTTGATTAAATATAACAATAAAATATGTTTGACAGTAAATGTTGAGTTATTATAATTGTGAATTTCATGAAACTACTTTTTCTATATATTTTGATGTTTGCGCACTGCACCTAAATTTGTGATAGTTAAAAATTCGTCCACTCGCAAGGTAAACTATGTATTTATTTTTATACCAACAAATATTAAAGAACCGATGAATGAATTATTAAAGCTGACGAGTCTAAAGCAACAATGTTTTGTAATGATAAGCATTATACACCAAAAGCATCTACGTGACAGCGTTACCAAAACTGTCCATTGTTGAAATGTTCGATGACAACTTTTGATAAGTCTATCACAAAGTCTCCTGTTATATCGTATCTTGTGGAATTAAATTCAAAATATATTTCAAATTAATTTGTTCTATGTATAAGCTAACTGTTCATTATTACTATGATAGTTATCATGGTACATGTGTGTATTATTTTAATGAAATATGTAGATATATTAGCCTGTATATGTATCTGCGTATATGTACATAATTACATATGTATGTCACAGCAATATTCACGCAATTATCTCCTACTCGACTAGAAACTATTTTTGTGAACATGAATATGAAGTGAACATTTCAATAATCAGCTTCTTTTCGCCAGGTACCGTGACCGGAAAATGTTCACGGTCTCGGGACCGCCGGGGCCTAGCGCCGGTCCATCCGGGCTGAGCTCGAGGAATTTCAGAAGGTCTAAAAGTCAGCTTGACATCCGCTCGCCACCTGAACCTTCGCCTTTGACTTACTCCAATGTGAACCGCATGTTTGGAGCTCGACTTGAAGAAGGTGTACAATCTTTTGAACATGTAAGTAGTATCTTTACTTTTATTACATATCTATTTACATATTTTATGAAAATACTACGTATTGTAGATATATGTTATTATAGTATCTATATTTCAAAAATTATGGCAATGATAGTCTAGTGGCTTAGGATTCAGTCTTCTGTCCAAATCCTTGCGCACACCTCTTTACAATAACGTGTATTTTAAGATTAAATATCACTTGCTGAAACAATGAATAAAAATATCACGTGGAAACTCGCACCCATTACAGTTCTCTATAATATTCTCCATAGTTAAAGTTCTCCATAATGTTTCCAGTGCGGCAGACTACAGCTTATATCTTTCTCATACTGAATTTCTGAGAGGCAAGTAGCAGAGCGAAAAATTTATTAACATAATCCTAGATTATGTGAAGCGGGTTTTTAATTACTTCCATAGTGTTTGTGATAATGTAATCTAGATGAAAAACATAAGTATTTACTGTCAAAGAACCGATAAAACGACAAGGTAATGGACTTTAACATGATTAGAAAATTTACCCACTACGCTATTTGCAAACACCAAAGTGCAAACAGAAGTCTCGCTATTAATCAAACCAGCTGTAATGTAAACAGAAGGGATCAGTCGATGAGGTTAATACATTAAGTTTTAAAGGGGCAATTAGAGTTATAGCAGCTAGGTGGTCGGCCAATCCGTATTTACAACGCCTCGACAGCGGACAGTCATAAATGTGACATAGGGAAGTCTCGCAATCATGGCCTATTGTTTCGATGTCTTCTTACCTCGCCTTGCCTTGAACACGCACTGACTGCTCATTATTTTCGGACCTATTCTCATTCGGAATTCGTCTGTCGGAGTAGTAAGGCTCAAAAACGTATCGACAAACAAAGACAAGGCCCGTTCCCTCCGTGCACTAACGCGTGTTTCAACAATCGTCCCGTCGATCTTTTAATTACACGAAGCATCATCCCTCGTATCTATTGGTAGTGTCAACTGTATTTCTTTAATTAAAGTTCGTGGCAAGTCGGTATCGTGACCCGACGTTCAAACAATTAGATACCTCGATACTCATCTGTACCTGCTATTCGTCGACGAGTCTTAATGACTTCATTCTTTTGGAACCCTGCAATGTGAACGGAAGTTGATATTAGCATAAGGAAGTGTTGGACGGTGGTCGCCTGTACTCGGAAATATGAGCCCCGTATATACGATTCAGAAAATTCGTTATGATAACAGCGTGGGACCTGTAAGTACATTTATTAATACTCATAATTTTATCCTTCACCTGTATCACTTTACATTGAACCTTTTTTTATATTTGACAGATATTTCATATCAAAACAAATGTATAATAATTTGAGGAAAAACATATATATTTTTATACTTAAATCTTGATATTTAATTGTATTAATTATTAGTTAATAAACGAATTTCAATTTTAATTAATTGCGTGTTAAATGATAATACGTTATGAATATTTTTAATTTAAAAATTGCCAATATATGTAAATTATTACGCAAATAAAAATATTACTGTTTCTCAACGAATCATTACATTGAAAAAATCGATAATAACAATATAATAAATACGCATAATGGTCATTAGCGAGCACGGGCGAGGCGTGGATTATATTCGTCTTAGTGCGAGACAATAAATAACTTATAATCTTATCAGGGTAGAAAAAAGCACTTCAAAATATTCCTAAACGTATGTATATTGATTCCGTGAACTGAGAGGCGCTGGGACCGATCGATATTCCAAGCAAATAAGTACGACAAACGAACGTAGCAATGGGTTAATTATTGCGACCTTTATGACTTTAGCAAACGGAGGGAAACCTTCAACTTCGCACAGCGACACTAATATATGAAAATCATGAAATTCGGTTACGATACCTCGTTCAATTTAATTTGTGACTTATAACTGTAACCGAAACCGAAATACCGAAACACCGAAAATAGATTTTCCTTTGTTCAAGATATATAACCTTCTGTATGCTTGCAATATTGCAGAAATGATTTGATTTTTATTTTAATACTAGTCGTGCCCGCGACTTCGTTCGCATGGAAGTCAAAACGTTCTCTAACATTTAAGTAGCCTAAGATACTCCTTATTATATCAGCTATCTGTCAGCGAAAGTCCCGTCAAAATCGATCAAGCCATTCCAGAGATTAGCCAGAACAAACAGACGGACGGACAGACAGACAACAATTGTAAAAAATGTTATTTTGGTATATGTACCGTGTATAAATATGTATATGCATTAGTTAAAAGCGGTTCTTTTAATATGAAAAACCGACACTCTAATTTTATTTATTTGTAAGAAATTTTAATAATACACACGAAAATAGGCAGGATAAGTACGAAGCATTATACTCACCTTAGAACTTGAAGTGTCCTAAGTAGTGCTGACTTTGCAAAATCGCTCTTGGGTGGCATACCTAATGTGATTGTACCTTTTTCATTTTAAAGAGTACTTGTTTGGCAGAGTAAAGCTATAAGAGATTGATGATGATGAATATAGTGACTATAAGTTACTACCATTACTTCACATTTGTTCCACATTAATGACTGCTACTCAAATAAAAAAAAATTCCTAATTAATTACGTAAAATACACAGATTTAATCTTCATAAGTAAAAAAAATTAAAGAAAAATAACTTCACTATCATAGTAACTATAACTATAACTATCACGGTTGCAGGTGTCCATGGGCGACGGCAGTCACTTACCATCAGGTGACCCGTTTGCTCGTTTGCCCCCTACTCAATAAAAAAAAAATGTGGGGATTTCGATGATATGTATGTATATGTTGAATTTCTTGGAATCGAGATATCGATGGACAACAGTTTAAATCCTAGATTTTCTCTGTAAATTCGTGCAAGTAACGTAATGGTGCAGGCTTTATGCCTCCCTCTCTCATCATCCTCTTCTTAGGTGCGGAAGAGATCCATGGGAAACATTCGAAAAAATTATTAACACTCAAGAACATATTCATGTTCTTATATTAATAAATGTAGATATATAATTAATTTACAATAACCGTCTCCATTCGTCTACTCTGGTTTGATATAATATATATAATGTATACTGTACGTGTTTATTGCAAATTAATATAAGTAATTTTTTCCCACGGGAAGGCACCATATATCCAAGGAAAATTCCGAAAACATACCGAGTGTAACGAACCAAGCAATGTTCCAGGTACTTTTTTCTGTCACGAGTATGTCAACTGAAACTAATTTTGTTCGAGCTGTCATCTTCTAACTAGCACGTTAACCTTGCCTAACGTCCTTTGGGTATTATTTATACAGACAATTCACTTAGCCTGTATACCAGTGTTGAGATTTAATGAATATCTAAAATTGTGCATGTTAACACAACGAACGTCGACTGTAAAACAAATTTTGTAGATTTTATTAACTTGGCCCGCCCTTGGCTTAATCAAAAATTTCCTCAGTTTCGCGACATCCGAGTAATGATAATTCAACTCTAACACATTGTAATAAAGCCTAATTTTCTATGTACTGCAATCTGTTTGTCTAGGATGATCTGCTCACATCCAAATTGTATGCTTTGATAAAATTCATGTCCCCA
Organism: Microceris scylla; assembly: GCA_018245595.1. Taxonomy (NCBI): domain Eukaryota; kingdom Metazoa; phylum Arthropoda; class Insecta; order Lepidoptera; family Hesperiidae; genus Microceris; species Microceris scylla. Next base: position 9,574 of record DWDT01005804.1, read on the forward strand.
CAGTAACGAGAGTTGTCTTAATCTTGACGTAGTAACATTTTGTGCTTTGAATTAAAAAGTTATTTGACCTCACAAAGACGAGATAATATTCAAATGAAAATTAAATTCATACATAGAAATTGACTAAAGACATATACATACATCTAGACAAAATATGTATAATTACTACTTAGTTTTGCAAAATTTAAACGGTAAAGTTATGAGACTGTTAAAAATTTGACAAACGTAACATGCCTGTTGTCAGAGCAGTGCAGTAAGTATCTACACTCCCACGTTTCACCAGTTACGTTTTTACGTTTTTTTTTTACAATTCCACTGCTGGAATACGGGTCTCCTCTTATATTGAGACGGTTAGGGCCATAGTCTCCCACGCTGGCCAAGTGCGGGTTTTTACGTTCCACTACGAAATAGGTGGTAAGTTTCTTACCATGCTCCGGGCACAGGTTCAGACTCCAAGCCTATACTAGAAATGTCTACTAGAGAATCTAAATTAGAAAATATTGTAGTGTTCGACCCGGGAATCGCGGAGAATGTTCTGCATCCTCTGCCTACCTCTTCGGGGATTACAGGCGTGAAGTTACG
>DWDT01005805.1:0-10154 GCA_018245595.1 Microceris scylla
TCTGTTGCGTAATTTTAAAGATCTAAGCATACAGACACACAGACGGCGGAAAGCGATTTTGTTTTATACTATGTAGTTATCTCCGGTAATTGATAATTTCTACTGATACAAATATTCTAATGACACTATTTAAACATCGTATTCAGAGAAGCGGAACCTAGACAATAAATTATCCGCATTTTATTTTTGTGTAAGACCATAATTGCGTATACTTAAAAATATTCGATTAATAAACCATAATTTGCTAGCAGTGTATATCTTTTGAAATTATTTTTTAATAATAGTGTCTTTTATTGACCATAAGTTTCGGTAAATTTAAAGCAGAAAGTACTGGACTCCCAGAAAAGCGTAACATGATAATCATATAGGCAAAAATTATAAGTATTGTTGTATTACATTACAGAAACATGTCTCATATGGACATTTTAGTGGAAATATTATTTTTATAATTACTTTTTTTTACTATCAAAACATTGATAGGCAATTATTTAGGTTACATGATAATAGTTAATAGAAAACCAATGTAAAACACTACATAAAGAATACACGATGAGCCATCGATAGGTGGTTGTGAGCGACCTAAGGTGGTAGGGGTAGTTACCGAGCGGCAGCGTCATCTCCTGCGCGGTCATGCCCTGGCGGCGCCACACGTCGGCGGGGATCCAGCGCGCGCCGTGGCCCGCGTGCTGCATGGGCCGCACGGACGCCACGGGCCGCTGCACGAGGCTGCCGTCCGCCGCGCGCACCGTACGGTACGCGCCCGTCGGCTTCGGCGCCGACGCCGCCTTCTTCTCCAGCTCGTACCTGTTTTACATCACCCACTTAAGTATTTCTCATGGCTTTTCTTACGTTCTCATTTTTTATTTCTAACAATCTTTCGACCTTTTCAATATATTCGTACATAGATATATGTTCTTGGTGACTATGAAATTGCATAGTTATTTGAATTAAAGTAATGTAAATTACTACAAATATATCAAGAAAACTCTAACTACTGATAATATTATTTGAGTCAATCGAACATCTCACTTAAAACTCGGATTCATAAAAAAGGAAAAATAAACACTAATTAAGGCAACCAATGTAGAAAACTTGCCGTAAAGATTATTGCCATTAAATAAATCATACCCTCGTTGTGCTAGCCTCTTTTCAGCGCTAGACAGTTTCTTCTCCTTCCTGTCTACCAGCAGAGATTCATGTTGGAAAGGTTCCTTGCTAAGCAATTTCCCGTGCAACGTTATAATGCCTTGCATCAATAAATCTATGTACTTATCCTTGTGCTCCGATAAATCTTTAGCCTCTGACTCCTGAATGTAAACCAAAAAGAGTGCTTGTGAAATTTTATTTTTATAAAAAAATTTAGTTAATGTTCAATCCAATTTGCATAATATCTATAATATATCTGTGCAATAAATATAATTAAGGGCACGGAGAAAAATTGATTTGAGAACTTTTTCAAGAAACGAATATTGTACAACATCTAATTTTCTCCCACCTTTTCATCATTATCGAAGCAAAGATTCGTAATCTCTTTCATAGAAAGTACAGCGTCTGGATTGCATTCGTCAACCACGCGATCGGCCATGCCTTGCTTGTTTATCTGACGGTCGTATATCTTCTTCTCAAGACACCAGTCCATGACGAAACGGTACACAAAACATGGTTTCCTTTGCCCGTACCTGTAGATGATGACATAATGCTCATAAAAATTATTTTAATTTCTAAAAAGTGAATGCGTAACTGTATTGTTGAATGACGCGTGATATGACGGATTCCCAGATATTACCGCTATGGCTAATATGGCTGTTAAATAAATATTCTATCACCTGTACACCCTACAGACGGCTTGCGTGTCATGACATGGATTCCAGCTGGCATCGAAAACAATGACTCTGTTTGCCCCAACAAGGTTGATACCTAGCGAACCAGCGCGGGTTGATACTAGGAACAAGTATATGTTTGGGTTGGCGTTGAATTCATTGATCAATTTTTCACGCTCAAGCGCATGAGTAGAGCCATCGAGACCTGAAAGTAATATTATTATTTACAAAGTAAATTCGTTGTCTCTAACACCACACCAAAGTATGTATTACTTAAATTTGCTTGTTACAGAAGGTATAATAATTATACTTACGAAAATATGAAGTGTTTCGCTCCCAAAGACGATGCGTTCCTGGTATATAATTTCGTTCCAAGAAATCTTCGATAAGATTTAGCGTAAACAGACTTTGACTGAAAAGTAACAATCTATCCCCAAGTTTAATACTCTCATTTAAAATATAAAAGAACAGTTCCATTTTAGCTGAATTTTCTATTATTCCTGGAATATAATCCTTCAATAATTCCGCGGCCCAGTCGTAAGTCATTTCTTCTGCTTTCTTTACTAATGCTAGTTCTTCTTCCTTGTTCAACTTTTCTTCTTTCTCACTCTCCTCCGAATCATCTGCATCTTCGTTATTTTTTTCTTTGGAGGTTTTTCGGTCTTTCCTACCTTTGGCTTTCAGATTCAGTTTTTGTTTCAACTTACCATCTCCATTTTTACTTCCTTTGGGGCGACCTCGTTTGTTCTTCTTCGGGATATCTAATTCAGTTTCAGATTCATCACTTTTAACAGCCCCAACCTTTGACATCTTGTTCATTTTGTTAAAAGGTGGAAGAACAGGAGTCATTGGAGTCATTAAGGGTTTGTCCACATTACTACATTTATTAGACTCGTCTTTCACAATTTTCTTGGTATCTAAATCTTCTATTTTAACTTCGCCATCTGATTCAGATTTTATTTCCAACTTTTCTTCAGCTTTAATTTTATCTACTTCAGTCTTCAGAGTTTCCGTAATTGGCCACGGCGTGATGGGGCTTTCAGAACTAGCACTACCGAGAGGAGGTTTAGTTTCTAAAGGCGGACCGTAGTTCGAATATTGACACGTAGCAGAATCCGTTTGTTCAGGATACATTGAAGAATTGACTTGTGAATAATTATAACCCGCGTTACCGTATGATACATCACGAGAATTATGAGGCACGCTAGTGTCACATTTTTTCTCCAAAGCCTGGTAATTAGCATCTACATTAGCCTCACGTTTAATGGATTGATCTGATTGTTTATTATTTTGTATCCGACTTTCATATTCGGAATAATTCTGTGACGGATTTCCAAACTGGTTAGTTGATGATGGTGGATAATTTCCAAATGCGTTACTATTTCCTGGATAATTTGAATAATTTTGGTTTGTATAACCTTGTGACGGTTGATTTGCAGGATATGGCGCTGCCGGTGGCGGATTCTGATTATATTCACCGTAGTTTTGCGTATTATGAAACGAAGATTGATAAGGCGCTCTTTGATTGCTACCTTGCACATCAAAGCTATTATGATTACTTTGATTGTAAGACTGTAAAGCGTTTCCTGGATAGGATTGATCTCTTTGAGATGAATTAAAGTTTGATGGGTAGGCCTGCGAGTCAAAATGATCAGATGGATTACTAGATCTAATCAAATCAGAACCTGGTTGATCACAGGCATAAGTCTGTGGATTATTTCGAAATTCTGACTGTGATACTGTATTACTTGTATACTGTTGTTGACTGGTGTTAAAGTCAGAAGAAGGTTGGTTGCTTTGATACTGTTGCGGATTTCCTCTAAAATCAGGGCCTTGGTTGCCAGGATAATGTGGGCGATTTATTCGTGTATCTGCGGCTTGTTGATTATTTACGAATGACTGGGGATTGCTTCTCAATTCTGAAGGTGTTAAATTATTGCCATATGACTGTGAATTTCTAGCAAAGTCTTGAGGTTGGTTATTAGGATACTGAGATAAATTATTCCGCAACTCTGGTGTTGATTGTCGATTGTTTGAGTACAGTGGTTCGTTGCCTCTAACATCTGGTAGTTGTTGATTATTTCCATACTGGGGTGGGTTTGGCTTTAAGTCTAACGTAGTCTCAATTTTTGAATATTGTTGCTGATTCCCTCCTACATCTGGTGATGGTTGAGTAGCCGGATATTGTTGTGTCATAGGTCTCATGTCTGAAGGGACCTGGTTATTTGAAAATTGAGAAAGATTACCCCTGAAGTCAAGAGGTCCCTGACTAGCACTAAATGGCTGGTTTCCTCTTACGTCAGGAGATTGTTGGTTATTGGGGTACTGCTGAGGTGTCGTTCGTAAATCTGAAGGCGTTTGATTACTTGTGTATGGTTGAGCATTTCTATCTATATCCGAGGTTGGTTGAGCGCCGGCAAATGTTTGAGGATTTCTGCCCAAATCAGTAGTAGATTGAGTTGTTGAAAAAGGTTGAGTGTTTCTATTAAACTCTGGTGAAGTTTGATTTGCAAGATATTGCTGTGCGTTTCCTCTGAAATCTGACGGCGGTTGACCACCCGTAAATTGTTGCGGATTATCTCTAAAATCGGAAGGTGATTGATTAACTGGAAATTGCTGAGGATTGCCTCTTATTGCTGATGGAGACTGGGTATTTCCAAATTGTTGAGGGTTAGCCCTAGCATCTGAAGAACCTTCAGGATTTCTAAATTGCTGCGAGGCACCCGTAAAATCTGTCGAAGATTGATTGTTGCCGAATTGCTGTGTGTTTCCATAAAATCCTGCGTTACTATAGTAACTCCCACCTCCCCAGTAATTCTGGTTGTATCCTTGATTACTATCCGAGCTACTAGAGGGATATTGATTGGGATAATTATTTCCATAAGATTGTTGCTGCTGTTGAGAATAATATGAGTTATCGTACTGTTGGTTAAATCCTTGGTTAGAGGGATAATAGCCTTGTCCAGGGCCTTGATATGATGGATAAGGAGGGTATGGTCGGTCAGATTGATCAGGTCTGTAAGAAGCTGGTGGTGGACCATGTGAACCATAAGGGCCATTTGGTGTGTATGGCGCACCGCCAAAATTGCGTGGATCTGGTTGGTTTGGTTTTGATCCAGCAACATTGGGTTGTATTGTTGCTGCCGGTTTTTTTGTTGATCCCTGTAAGTCATAAGTAGTTGTTGTAAAACGTTGTTCATTGAATTTATTTTCCACTTACATATGGCATACAAGTAATGATATATTGATATAGAAATTATTAAAATATTAACTCACCCTCGGTTTCCCTGGCTTTCGACCAGGTTTATTATTTTTGGGGCGACCTGCTTTTGTCACACCGCCAATTTCTTCCAAGTCTAAATCTTCCTCGATTGCAGCGTTCACTTCGCTGCGTTTTCTTAGGAAGTTATACAATACGTCCGGATGGTTCCATATCTGGAAACATGAATTTTATATGGTAAACAATTTATAGAGAATTAATTATTCGTCGTCGGTATATACGACCTGACAATTATTATCATTATTTAGTGTTGGGTAATTCATGTTCAACTTACTTTGCAACAGATAGCGAATGCTTTCAAAGGGTTAGGGACGGAGGTGGACCGCACAACCTCATTCATAAATCTGTCGTACAGCTTCCGCTGCAACGGCGTCATTCTTACCAACAGCACATATTCTTCTTTTTGAGGTAATGTCGACTGTAATACTGCATGAGATCGTCTGTACATAACAATAATTATTATTATTATCATCATTTCTTTTACCGTTCTACCGTTGGACATGGGTTTCCGCTTAGAATGAAGTTTAAAGCCTTAGTCTGCGACCCTGGCCTAGTGATAATATAGTACTTACATTGTAATTATATAGTACTTACATTGGACTATAATAATACTATTAAAAGGGGTGAGGATATGAATAATATAGGAGTAAATATGAATAGTGGGAAGGTATAAAATGTACTTGAACTTATAGTCAGAATAATATTGTAACAATAACATACAATATAGTCTTACCTTTGAACGAAACCCACAAGTAACGAATGCAAAACGTGGGCACGGTATCTCATGAGTCTAATATCTTGCGGTGTTGAGTCTATACATTGCCCGTTTTGAATCGGCCTTTCGAACATATTGCAGAACTCGGTTTTACTGCCGAGATAGTTCGGCCGGACGAAATCAACCATGCACCAATACTCCAACAAATTATTTTGTAATGGATAACCTAAAAATATAAACTTATTATACAGAAACAACCACATATTTAAATTATAAACGTCATTTTAGATTTGTAGTTTGAAGATGTAGTTACCAGTAAGAACTATTCTTCGCTTAGTCCGCATCTGTTTCAAAGCGTAGGATATATTTGAGTGAGAGTTTTTAATGCGATGCCCCTCATCACATATCACCAAGTCGGGACCTGGGCGCACCAATGCCTCGTACATTTCTACAAAATAAAGTCAATTAATATTAAACAGTATAGTCATAAATACTAGTGTCCGACCGAAACAGGTTTTTCAGCTGAAACCGAAACCGAACTTTCGGCCTCGTTCTCAGTTTCGGCCGAAAGCGAATGCAAAACCTAAACTTACTTAAACATATTGAAAGTTTCTATTGCATACTGAAATCAAGTGTATTTTAAATTTTGCACAACACATAATATGCGAAGCATAGTGTCCTTTACGATGACAAAATTGTTTTTCACATTTAATTGGATATTCTACTTATATCGACAGTTAAATAGAGCTAAATGAATTAATAAGCAAATATTTAAAGTATGTAACAAATATGATTAAATTTTTTTATGTCATGAACATGGATTTGCTATTTGTCCCGGATTTATAAAATTCAGGACATTCATTTTGTATTCATATTTTTGTTTATTGCAAATTAAAAATAGTTTAATACTTCTTTTATTAAGTCACCACACGCGATAAACGGAAAAGGACAAGGCCGGTTGACTGACCGGGTTATTTATTCATTCGTATGAAATATATCTACGCGTTCCCACATACTTAAATAATTCGGCGCGGCCGAAAGGTTCGGCCATTTTTTGGCGGAAACCGTAACTACGGCCGAAACTAGATTTCTTCGTCGAGACCGAAGCTTCGGTCGGTCACTAATAAATACCAACAATCTGGAGAGCATACTGGTTTGAAATATTTGTTAAATATCTAGGAAAGTAAGATACATATTTAACTTGACTGTTGTTAATAGACCTAGTTGGTGTCCCAGAGTCATGGGGCCAGGGACTAGACAGCCTCATTGGTCGAGTGGTTGCAAGCGTAACTACTAATAATAGAAAGCTAATAATAGTGAAAACTAATAATAGTAGCAAACTAATAATAATAATCAATTAGTCATACTAATAGAAATCTATTCTCATTACCATCCAACAATTTTTTATCTTCATCATTAGGATCATCTTTTTTCTCATCTTTATCCTTCAAATCTGCATCAAGTCGCCCAATGGAATCACAATCGTCTTTTTCAATTTTCATATCTTCAGCCTTCTTTGAATCCTGTAATTATATAAATAATATAATATATATTGTATATTTTAAGATATGAGATTAAATCTGTATTCACAGTTCAACTACAACTTATTTATGTACCAATTTTTAATTTTACCTGAGTGTCATCATTGCCAGTATCAATTTTCTTATCTTCTTTCTCAGCCTCTAGCTTCATGTCATTTTTTTTCTCCTTCTTCTTGCGAGGCTTCTTATCTTTTTTCATACTCAATAACCTATATAACTCATAGCCTATCATTAAGACACCTCCTGTCGAATTCCAATCCTAAAAGGCAAAATGTTGAGTATTAAACATTGTATAAAAACGATAAAAGCGCTTTTGTGAACGTCACACATAGCTTTGGCAAAAATAAATATAATAATATAATTGGACTTCCATGAGTATCAGTATGAATCCAAAGTGTCAGAAAAAGTCATGAACATACAAATGTGACAAGTCTGTAAGACACAATGCTTGCCATGTAGACAAAACAAATGACAATGGACTAACCAAAAAAATTATAAGATAAGTGTGCATGGCAAGGTCGAAAGAAGCTTATATAAAGGTACAAACTTTGATCGAATCGGAAATTTAATATATAAAGACCAGTTCAAAAGTACCTTTAATAGATGAGCAAGTATGACGAATTTGATGAGTATAGAAAACGCCTAAAGGAAGTGTCTGAACAATAGGTGATAGAAATATTTACAGTTTGCCTACCCTTATGAAAAATAGGTTTCACAATGTGTAACATTAATATTATACTGTACCTTAACTACTTTGGCACGCATTTGCAATGTTTTGTGGCTGTCGTTTAGAACGTAAATAGGAAAATTCCGAGGACGCACTTCACCGTGCACAGCCAGGGCACTATTTATAGGATCTACTGGAAGCCACATGTTGAATTCAGCAACCTGAAAAACAAAAACAATGTAAAAATCTAGGTAATGTAATATATCAAAAATAATTATTACATCCTTAAAGTATAGGAAATTTTCTCAAATTTCACAAGCTTTGCTAAGACCCAATAAGAATATCCTGAAGTATTGGGAATTTCTCTGTTAAAGTATATAGATTTAAGATGTATACATAGATACTATATGTAACATATATGAAATTGTCTGTCAAATTTTTTACATAATGTGATGCTTAGCAGTAATACCATTATGGCTATCATAGTTAATCCTATTCTAACATGGTATCCCAAAAATTCTATTTCAAATATCTTGACAATAATTAATGTTAATCTATCACATACACTATTTGTATTACATAATAAATTAACATACCCAATTCTGAAGAGTATTTATAGGCATAATACACAACACTGTCTTAGAGTTTGTGTGTCGTAAAAATATATCACAGAAGCATACAATTTGTAATGTTTTCCCCAAACCCATGGAATGTGCCAATATGCACCCAAAACCGGTTGATGTTGAGAATCGTTCCACTGATTCTATAATATTATCAAATAGAAACCTTACACCACCAATCTGTAATAAATATAAGTTAATGGAACAGACATCATATATAAATAAAAAACTTTTATGCAAAGGGTAACATGCCTGATGTGGCTTAATAACTCTTGCAATCTGAGGAGCTAGGAATATATCACCCTCACTTTCTGGATGACCAATATTTATAAGAACCCGGCCCTGTTCATCTGGTGTATTATAGGTGTCATTAACATGAAGACCTAAAACAAAGAAAAACTCGAATATATGTCTTCAAATTATAACAACTAAAATAATATGTCCAAGACATTAACAGATGATGTTCAACAATTGTTCATAACAAAAATGTAAATACCTGAATTCCCAGGATCTTCGTCTGCTTCAGGACTAGGTGGAACTTCTGAATCAGAGAGCATTATACAATCATCAGAGTCGGAGGAAGAAGATGATGATTCTTCACCACTGCTGCTATCCACTATTTCTACAACCTGAAAATATTTGGCATTTTTTTTTGTTTAATACATAGATAATGTGTTCTCATAAACTGAATGGGGGTCTATCTGGAGTAAATATTAAACAATATTAACTCACAAACAATAATATTTTCATGTTGTTGCTTATAAGGATTAATTTAGGCACAGAATGGATATTTTGAAGTGAGATTTGACTAAATTCAGTTAGTATCAAAAAAACTGTTTTCATTATGTATAGTTTTGAAACTGCTTTTAATATTGACTAAAATACCCAATGACTGCAATGACCATGTTATACCAGTGTTTCAAAAGATTTATTCCCAGTAGGTAAGGTATGATAGAACTTATGGATTAATTAAGATTTATACCCACCTCTTTTTTTATTTTCTGTCCTGAGGGTCCAGGCTTTATGATTTTGGTCACTTCAACCTGCCCCTGTTTCATGGTTGTCTTTTTGATTTCCCCCGAAGGCAATTTAACTAACACTGTATTGGGTAAACTGTAAAAATAAATAGATATTGCATAATAAATTGCACCTTTTTAAGACACATATAGAAAAAGTGCAAGTTTACATACTTGAGTTTCTGTGCAGCTGATTTTTTCAACAAAGACGATCCACCTTGCAATAAGGATAAAGTTTTCTGATGAATCTTATTTTGCCGATTTATTGCTATTTGTCTCTGTACCTGTTAAGCATATATTAATCACCAGCAGGAAAATGTAAATATTACCAAATATCCCAAGTAAACACCCAACTTAATATTAGAATGTTTTGAATACTAGACTCAAGTTAACAATGTTTCTTCAAGTAGAGATTGTATGTAAAAGTACAAGTTCAAGTTTTTTATTTGTCAACATCATTATATGTTAACTTGGTGGTGTAATATGACATATGTC
>DWDT01005806.1:0-10152 GCA_018245595.1 Microceris scylla
AAAGGTCGCCGAAAGTGAGCTTCCTGAACGCTTATAGAACGTGCGCTGGCTCGACCTTATGAGATACATGAAAACAAAAACATTGTTTTTTATATAACCTATAAAAAAGTCCGCCATGGTATTTATTTATTGTAATATATTTAATTTAAATTTATCGGGTTATTGTTAATGTATTTTTTCTTTACAGTAACAGAAATTGTTCTTTACAGTACATCATTATAATAAATACTTTAGGAGATATCATAGATTTAAAATTACCCGCAACGAAAAATCACACATAGAATGGGAAGCATGCGGGGAAGCGGCTGCGGGGTGCTCGCGTCAGCGGCGGACGAGCAGCGCGGTGTGCGGGGGCGGTTTGGTTTGGTATATATATTAGGATCATAACTCATTAGATCCACCCGGCACCCGGCCAGCACTGCCTCGTCGTTTGGCATTAACTCGTTGTCGACAGGTGGTACAAGGGTGGACGACGTGTGTTTACTTGTGAACGTCGTGAGATCAACCAGTGGAGCTCGCGTGGCCAACGAGTGAACGTCGCATGGTCAAATAGTGAACGTGACGTGGTCAACGAGTGAACGTCGCGTGGTCAAACAGTGAACGTGACGTGGTCAACGAGGGAACATCGCGTGGCTAACGAGTGGACATCGTTTGGTCCTCGCGTGAATCATTCGCAGGCAGCGTGCGGTCCACTCGGGAGACGTGAGTTGGCAACGCGTGGTCCACGCTAGGCAAGCGTGCCAACAGCGAATTGTCGCCGAGTGGTCCACTCGCAGCCCGCGTGTGACCAGCTTGCGAGCGAGGCGATCAGGTGACGTTACGGCGATGAATAATGAGCGCATATCCATAGAATCCATATAAAATACTTAACCACTCGAGGCGAAGCGATACTGGTCGGGTGCCGGGTGGCTCTAATGAGCTACGACCCTTAAAGTTCGCGACGAGGTATATTTGTCTATAACAGCTAAGCTATAAAAAGCATTTTTATATTTTAAACATTATTAAATAACCACTACATACTTTAAATGCATTTTATCATGTGATAATATGAATCCTTATGAAATTAAAGTGTTTCATCATCGAGAAAATTTGAAGTAAATATTTTTTGTCTTACATCATTAAAATTGGTCAAGCCGTCAAACAGATATCATTTCATTACGAACATTTAATTTCGAAATGATCATCATGAGTATAAAAATGCTATACACGAACCGTGTCCACGAACTTTATGTGACAAACCAAATTCCACGCGAGCGAAGCCGCGGGCAAAGGCTAGTGTTATATAGCAACTGATTTAAGATTCTCTTATTTAAAAGATTTCTCTTATCTAAGATGTCACCTAAAGCCGACACGTACATTTATGGATTCCACGAAAAAATCTCATTTAAACAGTGTCATTCCGCAATACAAACTCCTGTAAAAATAAAAATAATATTTAAAAACAATGTATTAATGTAAAATGCTTCAACATTTCTGTTCTAATACATTAGTACGTTAACATAATAAGAAATTTTACGTAATACATTTCGTTTCACGGTCAAAATTTTCTAAGGAAAATCAATATAGGCACTTACACAAAACACAAACTAATCGCTACTCAGCGTTTTCTTTCGTCTAACCTTTGGAAGATGACAAGTAACAAAAAAATAATATTTTAAAAATCAAGACAGGCAAATACTATACTGGAAATTTGGTAAAATAAAGACATAAAGTAGGAAAATGTGACAGGAGATAGAAGGTTACTTGTATCCATTTGCGCACGTCAATGTACAGATCAAATTATTATGCCTTCAATATTTAGGCAATTTCAGAACCTTAAAAATAGTGCTATATCATTTAATTTTAAAGTGGTTTTTAGTAGACTTACAATTACACGTTTTATTCATAAAACATGCCAAGTGACAGCACATTTAAATATCATGTATTTTTGTATTAGGAAAAATTTACTAACTTATATTATTATAAATATTTTATTAACACCAACCGCTGAAATCTTTATCATTAACAAGTACAGCAGCTTTCGTTTTGTTTCGTTTCCATTTCGTTGTTCAAAGCAACCTACCGCGTGGATGATATATAAAATAAACAAGTCACGAAGAAAAATTTTGTACGCATCTTCCGAAATTCTTTTAGCGTCAGCGTATAATATCACGGACGAAATGAACCGGCGACTCTCTATTAAGTTAGCTTCAGGAAACGCCGCGACGAAATTGTAATGTTATACCTTTTGGACAGAAATATGTTAGAGGACGGAACCATAGGTACATTAAAATTATCAAATTGTGGTTTAAATAACTTCAACATATTTTAAATTGCCCCGTTAGTCGGGTGGTTGCAAAAGCCACACCGCTCATTGAGAGGTCCTGAGTTCGAATCGAGGGTCGTCTATTATTGAATTTTTATAAATTATATATTTCTAGTAGAAATATCCTAATAATAACTCGGAGACTGGGTCCGCCCAGGTGGATGTGCCCGGTATATGGCAATAGGCTCCCCACCTGTTCCATAGTGGGATGTAAGCGTAGGTGGTGAAACCTGAACGAACAGTACTGTCCTCGGCCTTCCCGTTCGGGGATTACGTGAATTCATTGGACATTATAGAGATTAACTAAAAGATTTCAAAATTACACTTATTGGAATTTGCTCGACAAGTTTATTTTACTGTTTGTTCTCACTCTTACGAGTACTATACTATGTAATCATTTGGCATCGTCTACATTGAAATTGTTTGCCCACAGCTGATCGACGCCCTGCACTTCATGCACTACACGGCAAAAATGGTCCACCGCAACATCTGCCCCCAAGTTGTCATCGTCACAAAGCGTGGCACGTGGAAACTTTTTGGACTGGAGTTTTGTGGTCAGTAATATATTAACGACTATGTACTATGACTTCATTCTCTACTGTCTCTGTTTAAATGTCACTCTTTGTTTTATTTCTCCATTTCCCGTCACATAAATTTACATCAATATTTTTCATATCAGTTCATTTATTCTCTTTAAATTTTGTAAATAATAAGGACAAGGCGTATATGATCTCGCAAATTCTAATTTCCTTAACCCCATCACCGCTGACTCCCACGCAAAATCGGTAGGAAATCAAGCTGAAAAGTTCTGACGGCTGACATATGGTGGATATTCGGAAGCGCGGCGCCGACCTTTTAGATACGACTGCGACCCTTTCGTGTAACACACAACAAACAACAACCTCAAACGGAATTACAATTTCATGCCAACATTGTAGCAATTAGAATTGCAGATTTGTTTCTTTGGGATTGAAATTGGCGCGAACATTAGTGTTTCGTATCTGTTTGGACACTTTTTTGGCAGCAATTAATGAGAGGAATACAATTAGAATTAGTTACAATACATTTGAAAATATTTCGTTGTTAAAAAAATATACATAGTTGCACAAATGGATCTTTTGCTGACATTATTAATGATTTTTGTTCATTTTTCAAAAGAAGCCAATTAATCGATATCTGAACACCAACACTATACACTAACCTCTGCGTGCTCGGAACACATAACGCTTTCATCATCAGTCCATTTCCTTCCACTGCCGGAGATCGGCACGCCACTGAGCTTTACATAGAGGTGGCCTACGCTACGTTGGCCTCAATGCTATGTCTTACATAATTTACTTTGAGTGAAATATATTTCACCTTACAAAATTTTTAATAATATTCATGGTAGATGGATAAAAACAAACTTTCAATAAAATTTAATCAGTCGTTTGTAGCATCGTGCATATGTTACGCGATCATTTTGTGACTTATCACCAGGCTACATTGATTACGAATTTGAGATTATGGTCATTTTTTGTGTTGTTCATCAGTACGACGTTCATCCTCTGTTCAACGATGTACCCGGTACTGTCTCTACAATATGTCCTATAAGCCCATAGGACACATTGACTCGATCATTCTTCCGCCAACTTCCGGTCGCTTCAAAACTAATGTGACATTAAATTGGAATACCTTCTGATGATGCACTGATGTTATTACGTCATCACGCCGGGTACCTCGCGGAGAAGAATCACTATTAACCTGCTTAACCCATTAATATACCTATTACTTCTTCGGGTCCAAAAACGCTTGACGTTATAAATGACTCAATTCTGGTTTACTTCTTGCTTATAAGCTGTTTTCAAAGTCATGCAGACACACTTACGAGTAATGTTTCATAAATCTAGCGTTGCCTCAGTCGTACAACAGATATACGCACTTACAATGAACGCACATAGACGCCTACAAATATGTAGGTACATATATGAATATAAAATATACATTGGATTCTAATTACACGTTGAATTTTAACTTAACTTTCATAACTTTAGTAACATAGGATAATTGCTGGCGTAACGTGACAAACGCAGCGTACAAATTTATGCTCAAAGCCGCGCCCAAACCGGATCGTAATCTAATTACTTCGCAAATTACTTCTTAGTATTATAATCCGATATCCAGTACGAACACCGTCTTGGTATGTTTTAAATTAATATGGACACATTAATTGCACAGTGACTCCTTTTTTGAAAGATATTAATATCATAATAACTACAGCTTGAAATGAAATCCCTCTCAGTAATATAATTAATATTACATTCCGATGACATTTATATGAAACAATGTCTTAAGCCTTAACTCGTAACGGATTGTCGATAGCTCTTGAGTCTTACTCTGATCATTTATAAAATATTTAACACACAATAAAGGTTATTTCACCTGCGTTTACCGAATTAACAAATTCGCCAGTTAATAATATTACAATTAGTGATTTTATAAATAACGTAAATAAAGCAAAAGAGTTACGGGTGTATCAGATTTTTAAAAGTAATTTAGTGGTAATGACGGTAAGGATCGTGTAATTTTTAGAATACCCAACTGTATGCACTCCATGCCGGCAAATGAACGGGCGGCCTGTCCACCTATGAAAATATTACGTACATTGTATTTTAATTTAATTAATTAACTTAATTTTGTGCCCAATAGAAATCAGAAGTCCAGATCCGCTGGATCCTATCCCAGTGACTCCGTGGTCCATGAAGGTGGCTAGAATCGGTCAGCCACTTCTCGACTACACTGGTAAGTTGTCGTATATTGTATGATCTTTGAATTTAAAAAATCATAATGAACTTTTATATAAACCGTTTATCTCTTCTACATCGTTCCTGTAAGCAAAGTTTCGGAGCAAATTTTAATTTCAAAAACAAACCAGTTGGACCAATGAAATGCTTTTTTCCATTACGACTATCTGACCTATTTGCAACAAAACTTTAGTAATATGAATTTGTACGCAGCGCCCGAGAACCAGACGAAGGGACAGTGCACCATACTATCGGACATGTTCTCCCTCGGACTACTCATCTGCACCATTTACAACAGGGGCAAGGCCTTGGTCCAAGCCAATAACAATCCACTGCTGTACATAAAGCAGACCGAGCACGTGAGTACTTTCTAATACATTAAGACAGCTGCCTATCACACAATAACTAATCAATTATTTAAATTGTAAATTCTTATTTGTTACTCTTAAATCCGTTTATTTTTTGCAAAATGTAGGTATCTACTTAAATATGTATATGCTCCTTTATTATACGAGTAAGTTATTTTATTTATTTCTTTCTTTCTTCTTTCAATAACAAGTTTAAAAAAATGTTTGTGTAAAAACGATTTTACATCGTTCTTAGTTCTGTTGAAATGCAACGTTCAAACTCTAATACAAAAAAATAAAATGTACATAAGAAACAGTTGGCCTGTTTTACAATATGTTCGAAAGATTTTTGATCAGCCTTTTCTGCAACTTCTACGGTTCTGCTCACTTTGAAAAGACATTTAAAATTCACAATCCCTTCTTTAAACCCAGTAAACTATTGAAACATATCTCTAAAACCATAACTATGTACTACTTTTTATTATAAAAATAATAAAATAATTAGGCCTGGGGGCAGACGCAAATTGAAAATAAAATTATAGGAATGACTCGTTAAAAATAGCTGGTTACGGTTTTTAAATATCAACTTGATTAAACCTTTACGTTTCTGTACTTTTATATATTACTGGATCATCATCGTTATCAGCCTACTCCCGTCCACTGCTGGACATGGCCTCACATGAAATGCTGAACACGCATAACACCACAAGTACCGAGTGTAGTAAACAATAGACTACGTCACACGTGACATACTGAGATTGGCCAATCAGAAGGCGCATCCTCAAACACGGTGTCGAAGTTTCAAAGGATCGCACAATATATAGAAAATCCGAAGTTAACATTCAGACCGCAGTCACCAGGCAGTGACATCGGTTAGCGGGAGATCTCCCCCTGTTTCCCGTAAAAGCCTATACGGTTACAAATATAATAAATAATGATACCTATTTAATTTTCGAGCTTAGTGTTCGTATATCTATGAGAAATGTTAAAATGCAATTTCGTACGTTCAACACTACATTTATGAAATCTGCGCTCGACACAACTTCTTGGATTCTACGGTTTGAGCCAAGTAAATTACGATTTGACGTTTGTAACTCCAATTAACTACGCAACCCGCCCCGGAATAGCTACTCAGGTTTTAATTGTTCATTACGGACCTTCCAACTACAGCCTCAATAGTCGTGCGACAGCTTGTTATAAATACCGTACATCATATTTCGTCCAATACTCTGTTATAGGATATTGAAAGAAACTGATTATTTCGACGCTTATGTTAACTCTTGTCTTCATTATTCTTATCGTGTATATATTCATTATAATCTCGTCTGGTTTTCTTCATACCTTTTTAGTGGTATCCATTATTAGAGTAATCTATATGGAAAATTATCGCTTTTAAAGTTTTAGTCCGTTAAAGCCTGAGTTGTTAGATTAGTCAGTAAAAGTCCGCAATGATCCAGTGTATGTCCTACTACATCTCGTTCAAGCAGAACCTTCCACAATGTTCTAGAATTGTCTTATGTTGTTTTATTACCGAGCGAAATTTCTCTTGCATACGTGGCTCTGGAGCTTTATAGTTCAAGCTGACATTTACTCTTTAAAACTTTAAAATTTTAATGGGTAATAAACCACGTGTTCTCATTTATGTTACTTCAAAATATCTCTAAATTTTACGTGAAAAAATTATACGTCGGTACCGATAATGAATAACAGGTTGAGAATACTTTTCCGGAGTTTCTTTTTCGAATTGCCAATAATTTTTAATGATTGTAACTCTTGCTTCTTCTGATTATTTAGCAATTGCTTCAGCCCAAAAAATTGGTATGGGTTTTTCTTGCTAGATAGGTACGCTAGCTTCAATGAGGAAACATATCTGATCGAGTATGGAAATCTATAGGCGTAAAAACAAATTATTAGATGACAGGCATTATGTACTTAAAAATCGCCTTTTACACTATTTCTATGGTGTGTATCGTCTGTGGGTGTAAAGTAAAATGGTTCTCTTTGAATATTGCCTAGGAACATTTTATTCATACAGGTGGAGAAGCTCGTGGACAAACTGATGCCGACTATGTCGCAGAGCTTGAAGGAGGCAGTTCAACGCATGCTGGCAAAAGAAGCCCACGCTCGCCCATCTACTCAGATGCTTCCACTCATCAACCATTTCAGCGATTGGTCCGTACCACCACTACTATTTCTAATATTCCATTTAAGCTATTAATGATAAATTATAGGTACTGAACATGGAGTAAGCTAAACATATATTTTCGTAGATTGGTAGAGATAAAACCTTGTTACAGTAGAACAAACTTCGATTACTTGTTGTTCTATGGTTCTACGAAATAACAAATTGCTAAAGCCATCATATTATCAAAGCTATGTATGGTACTAATGTATTATTTTCTTATGTGCAGCGGTCCAGAGGTAATGCTTGCTCTGCAATGGTTAGATATGATTCCGTTTAGGGACCGCGAAACGAAGTACAATTACTACAATAAGATACTGTACAACGCTCTTGGAAAGATCCCGAAAGTAAGTAATATATACATAGTTTACCTTGAAACTGAAACATCATGTACTTAAAACATGACTGAACTGTACTTATAGGACTTATAAACAGGTGAGGAACAATAATATTAAATCTATGAATTAACGTTTGATTACATTTTGTGTCCGTTTTTGTAAGTACGCTCCCACGTAATATTCAGTAAACAAATGATTACAACAATTGACTTCAGGAAGTTTTTTGGATTAGCATGTACGCTGCTAAAACAGCATAAACTCATGTATCAATTTAGATTTTTAAGCATAAATAGATCATTGAATTCTAAATCTCAAAAAATGTCCGAGCAATTTGTGCTCCCAGTATCCTTGCTGTATCGGACCGCGATTTTACACTGTAACTCGAAAAGTCAAAATTTGATAAAATCTATAACAATGAATAGCATAGCAAAACAAAACTACTACGTTCTAAAAATCGGGAATTTAAAATGTTAACAGTCAGACCATATACATCATTGCAACTATATACAACTGATGAAAATCAATAGCTTCGATTCAGAAAATTTAAATATCAGGCGAGGCGACAAACTCTAATGAGGTGTAGAAAATGCAAAAAAAAACTAAAAATTTAGAAAAGGCCTAGTCATTAAGATGGCCCCAGCTAGACTAAATAGATCTAAAGAATTGAACCTAAATATTGATATATATGTAAATAGTATCCAGTTCTGACATAGTGGGAAGTTGCCAAATTCTGAATTAGGTATCCATTAAATGGCCCTGAAAGGGTGGCAATATTCTCAATACTGGTAGAGTAAAATAACGTCCTCGATATATTGAACTTAATTCTGTCTACTAGTTAACTTCCGGCACTGTTCTTAACGTAGTTATCAAGGCATTTATTTATTATTTTTTCTCACCAATATCCCGACTTTTGAGACAAAACACGAATTATATACTCGATATATGGACTCCGCAGTGTCTTGTAGTTTCAGGATAAACCTCCCTACTGTTATTGGTAGCGATACTGTTATGTAAAATGTCAATTTAATCTTACTGTAGAAAGTAAACCCATATATTTTTTTGTTTTAAAAATTTTCATTATCGACTTTGCTTTCTGTCGCACCCAATTTTTATTCGTTTTGGATTATTATTTTTTGTTAAATCATTCTTCATTCTTCAATTGCTACGCGCTAACTCTGATTACCTTTATGAACAACTGGTTAAAACATATAAGAGTGGTACAATATGGATTTGCGAAGTTAAAGCTTGCGAAACAGCGATTGCAATGCTATAAGACAATAGTTTCATTATTTATTTACACAAATTAATTTGTCTCTTAATGTTTGGGTTAAGATTACGGATTCAAGGTTACATTTCTAGCTAACAAAAGCATTTTCATTATTGTGTAGAAAATATTTCATTTCGATGTCTTTTTCGTATATCGGATTTGGATTCGATTTGGTATCGTTTTCGTGTGCCAAAGGATTGACCAGCACACGATATTCACCTAGTGCCCGCTCTTCTGTATATCAATTTCTTCAGAATTACCTCTTATTATTAAGACAATTAATCTAGCTCATTTTATAAATACCAGTTATTATGATATATCTTTTATTTCCTTGAACTGGTTGTTCTTTCACCAGCACTATAATTTTCCCTGTAATATTGAAATAAACATTTGTTTTTATCCTTATATACATTCACAAAATCGAAAATTCTAATGGAAACGACATTTAACGTGCAATATAGTAAAGAAAAGTGAAATATTTGTTTCGTTGACGATCGACAAATAAATAAATAAAAACACAATTATAATTTACCCATTTTATCAATTTCGTCTATAAATGTTTATAGTTATTTTTCCCACGATTCATCTGTCTACAAGAACATTTTAATATACATTACTTCTGCTAAAATTTTTTGTGCGAGGTGCGAAACTATGAAATTGAATGCGAATTTTATTATCTGAATTGTTTATTTTTTAAGTAAGGCCAATCAATATTGTTAAATTTGATCTGTCATTTATTTTACCCTCTCCCTACTATTTATTTCTCTTAGTATTCAGGCCCCCGTTATCTATATTTTTTTTTACATTCATGTTCAATATCAACGTTAATATTTGCAAATAGTCATTGCTTTACGACAATATTACAAGAAATGCATAAAAAACGAATGTGTTACATTTTATGTTCTATTAGAAATCGTAAAAGAAGGCCAG
>DWDT01005807.1:0-10150 GCA_018245595.1 Microceris scylla
TAGGGGGGCAATCTGCGTTCCTTTTACCGAGACGTGGTCGCCACTTGATGATCTTTCTTTCATGATGTTTATCATGAATTAATTCTACACACAACCCAGATGATGTTGGGCTCAATTACCAATTAATATTATTAATAATTACTAAATATTAAAAAAGGAAACTAAATATTATCACTAATACTAAAAACTAATATTCCAATAAACGAATAACTCAAAACAGAATGTCCTGGCGCCAAAAACTTAGAAGATCTGGCCCCAAATAATATGGTAGCAAACAAAGAATAAGAAGAGATAAAAGGCGAATAATAATTAAAATTAATATTAGTCACTGAATTGACTACAATGAATATTGGTAATCGTTTTTTTCACCATTTATTACGCAACACGTGTTATCCCGCGCACGTGGGCCCGGAGATGGGGGCCGCCATGTTAGCGTATCACGTTAAATACGCGAGACGGTTTTGGGAATATTGCGTTTCAATTTAATTTAATTGACAATTATTATTACAGGCTCGAAATAAGTAAAAAAAATAATTAAATACAGATAATTCTAATCCATGGAGAAGTAGGATTTTAAATGATTGTCAGAAATATAATTTATATTACTGCACACATTTGAATTAATAATTAAGAGTTTTTTTTCTTCTTTTTTCGTTGTCAGTAATAATTATATTACTCTTACCGTTATTATATTAATCTTATTATAAGAGTGTATAACTCATTTTATTCTAACATAAATAATAATTCCGTCGGGATGGACCCGGATATCGTCCCCGTGGTATTGACGCTTCTAGGCCCAGTCAGTAAATATACGTGAAAAAGTAAAATAACATTTACACGTAAAGCCAAGAATTTTTGTTTTATATTTCATACTTGTTTACTAAAATTATTAATTCATTATATGTATAGCACTAATAATTATCCGTGTGGGGGCGGAGGAAGAATACATCCATACATACATCGCCCGACCCCATTCCAGGACACACTACAGGGTGTCGTAAGGTGCGATTAAACCAAGCGCTGGCACATCGTGGTATGGAGCAGTCGGTGTAGGCACGGCTCAATGCTCTGACCAACCACGGCCAACAGCATAGGCGGTACGATAAGCCATACTTTGTGATCCCCAACCCGCGTGCGCTTCAAGTCTGCCAACTGTCAATCAACCAGCGTGGCACATAACAGGACTTAGTACTCTCATTCTGAGAAAATAATAAGAGAATTAATGACGATGATCGATATATTAAGATACACTGATCATAAATATACAGTTCAGTGTATATTGTCTGGATTGACGATGCCGTGTAAACAGACATTAGAGCATCATACAGAATTATGTTTAATACAGGTTTCCGTTACAGAAAATGTCATACAGGTACATACCTTACATATTTTGTTAGTATACATGTAAATATAAATAATTGATTGTCGCAGAACCGTTAGCCGTTGGAGCAGACGTGTTCTGTAGTGGAGATCGCGACTTGGCAAACGTAGCCTAGGACGCCCTCCAGCTAGGTGGAGTGACGATATACTCAAAGTGGCTGGCAGCGGTTGGATGCGAAGAGCTGAAGATCGAGCTCAGTGGCGTGCTATTTTGGAGAGGCCTGTGTCCAGCAGTGGACGGGAGTAGGCTGATGATGAATAAATAATTGTGCTGTATTAAGGCAACATTGCTTCTTTTTATAACATTATTAAACTCATTTGGTTTATTAAGTATGTTTAAAACATAGTCTCCTTACAGAGAAATTGTTCATGTTGATAAGTGTCCAATGTAGGTACGTGTTTTCTTGTATCTATAATATGAAAAGATGTCTGTATTTTCCCTTTCAATTATTGCGCTCGCTGCGACTGCCAACAGGATATTTATTAAAAGGAGTTCCATAAACATTTTCACAATTTTTTTGTCAGCCCCACACAACGTTGCCATAATTGTTGGTTCCATAACTTTTTGTTACGCGCGGCTCAATAGGGTGTTTTATGTATTAATAATTCCGTGCCACGGCCGTCACGCGAAGGGGATGGTTTTGTATTCACCCTCTAGTAAATAGTTGTTGCTAATTAATATTTGCCAGTGATATCTAAACATTAACGTTCCAACTTATTGCTCAAAGTTGTTCATTATGACAATTTGAATATGGTAACATTTTTTGTATTTCTTTTAGACTACTGTATTTATTGTATATAACTTTCCTAACTCACATCTGTACAGTTATATTTGTCCAACTCCTCTACTGTCTCCCCTCTTAGTCCATCATGTTTATCTAAAGAGAACCCGTCGAAAATTTTAGAGTCTGATTTTGCCTGTAACAATACCTAACTCCAAGGAATCAGGAATTCATCGTATCACTATATTCGTTTAAAACAAATATGAAACGTACCTACTCACTTGCCTGCTTATGCATGAAAACGCTTGGCCAACACTTTCAATAGCTAGTCGACATTTCGAAATTAAAGTATTACTTACAGTAAGCCACAGTGCACTCCGAGATACATATACAAACTAAAAACGAATTCTCACTCATCATCATCCTCATCAGACCGTCATTGTCCACTGCTGGACATACAAGAAGGCCTATCCAGTCGCACGCCACTAAGCTCGATCTTCAGCTCTTCGCATCCAAAACCACTGCCAGCCGCTTTGAATTTTTATCAACGCCTCTTAATACTTTATTTGCAATCACAGTATAAATGATAAGTAGGTACTTATATTTCAGGCATATTGTAAACAATAGCACATAGACTAATCTGCTACAACAAATACATTAAATGAGTAATTAAAACACGAGACTAAAACGTAATTAAAACACGAGACTAACATTAAAAATTAACTGTACAAACGTTGGTTGATTTATTTCGGTGGCCATTTGTACTGCTGCTATTCGAGCTCGGGATGTAATAAACCATGTGCCATTAAGTGACATTAATCTGTTAATATAATTAATAACGGAACATATCAAGCCTGTGTTTCCCCGTAGGGGTACGCAGAGGAGTGTAGGTGCTCCATGTTTCATCTGTAAGGTTATACGGCTCTCGGGGATGCGTCTAATAGGCAGTTAATAAAATAAATATTTAAATATCATGAATTTTGGAGATAGAATAATCATAAAATAATATCATCTTCATCATCAGCCTTTATCAGTCCACTGCTGGACATAGGTCTTCCCAAAAGGGGGTTTATGCCCGTAATCTCCACGCTGGGCATACGAGTTGGAGATCGCAGGGCACGGCTTTTCGCACCGCCGGCGCTGCTGCCCGTGGGCGGCCAGGGCATTTAGCCGTGTTTATTTAGGCTGCGCTATACCGCAATCAGCCGGTCGCCAGAGCCTCGTCTGTTATAGCAGGGTGCACAACGTGCAGGTGAGGTTGGCTTGCACTCCTGAGATGGTGGTTGAAACCCCTTACACCTGTAGTGATTTATTTATACCTAAATATTAAAGTTTGTTTGATGCACGTTGGCTATATATTTTTAATAAAAAGTATCCTATGTTACTTCTAATACCTCCAAGAACATGTGTACAAAATTTCATTATGATCGATTGAGTAGTTTTCGCGTGAAAGCGTCATAAACAAACTTACATTCGCATTTATAATATTAGTATTAGGTACTTATACAAAACAAATTTGATGTTTCACATTTGCCAAGCCTCCCGTGGCAGCTCATTTTTTAATGTTAGCGAAATAGCGATCATTCGACGCGGGAAGGAATCTAAATTAAAAGCGACATGATAAACGTGGGGCATAGTAATTTATATTTCACTGTGGATCGTGTATCCAATTATTCGAGAAAATCTGCTTTACAAAGACTTGATACGCATTATAACATCTGGCAGCCCTGGTAGGTAGTATAATTATTGTCCTAATATCTTAAATCAAATAATGATACAGCATTTTTAAAATGGGAACGTGCGAATGACGGTGGATGCGCAGAGTGAGAACGAAAAGCACCGAACGCCGAGCACGACGAGCACCCGCCTGTCAGTCAGTTCAGTGGCGCGGCGTATGTGGCCGGTGTATCTTCTTTATATGGCCCGCCGTTATTACCATTCCGTCTGTGATAAAATATTTTAACTGTTTATAATATATTTGTAACGTACGAATTATTTTTATATTAATCTACAACGTTTTTATTGTTGTTAATATTAATGTGTCGCGTCATAGATTCGTACATTTTTTAAGCGAACATTACAAAGTTCTACGAAAAGCTAAAGTCACCAGTTTATTATGCAAGAGGATCTCCGAAAGTACACACGGCTTGGCAGAGTTGTATAAACGACGTTACTTTGAAGCGAAATTAAACTATGTGATAAATAAATACTGTTTCTAGCACATTGTCTCATGGTGTTAAAAATATACATAGTTTTTGTTGATCTCCTTTCGTACTCTTTTTAATGTTGAATTTACATTAATAAACATGGATTCAAAAGTAATATTGAAAGAAAAAAATCCCCATGATAAAGCCAACGTGTTGTCGAAAATATTTTTATGGTGAGTACTGAACTGATTTATGTGATTGATTCGGACTAGGAGCATAATACTCTACAGTTATTGATTGGCTGGCGAGTGAATGGCTTTGTTTGATTGTTTTCAGTTCACAATATAATCGCAAAATATGTACATACAGTACATAGCTCTAAGTATGACCAGTGCGTGTATAACTGAGGTAGATGTATTTTGACTCTTAAGTGAAAGACCATAAAAGCTGTTTCGCGAGATTTTGTACTCGGTATCCACAAAACTTCTTGACCGGTTTCACGTGTTGCTATTTGAAACTTGCATAAGAAAGACACACAGAATAAATTAACCCCTAAATGTCAGCTTGCCGTTTTGGGCCGTACCAAACATTTCTATTGAACTATAATGTAATCTATATTTATTATCAACGCTTTTCATTCTGGGAGGAGACCAGTGTCCGACAGGAACGATGAAGGGGTTGCTGATAGTCATGACGACTACATTATGCAATCTAACTCACACGTGATTTACATTAATCATTTATGAATTTTTTAATGATGTGGTAAGAGTTGAGAGTTCAGCAAGTCTTGGAACTAAGAGTTATTAGTATGCACTTTCCCGAGTATGGAAATCGACCTATGAAATCGTGTCTTCAACCCAAAAAGAGCATAGCGCCCGAGTTGTAGGTATTTCTTGTTTAATAGGAACGCACTTATTGTTAGTACTCAATTGACGCAAGTCACTCAAGGCGGGAGCATTGGCGATGTCTACAAGTTCTCAGAAAATTGTTTATATTTGCCAGTCAATAGAGTCTAATTAAATAAATTATCTAAGTAGCATACAAATATTCGTTATAAATTATTTCAACTATTACGGAAATGTAATCACTGTAAAAATATCTTTCATTACGGTACGTCTATAACAAGCAAATATGTTCCTGAAATGTTGTTATTAAAGAAATCTCTTGACTGTTTACCTTCATCCATAGCGATAAGACCCCCGTTTGTAAGCCCTCAAAAGTTGCTATCAAAAGTATCTGTGTGTTATTAAAGTGAATTAATTATGACCGCAAAAGAGGGAGACTTGCATCATCAGCTGTTCTTGACCTATAAATGCTCTCATATTTGTGACTTTTAGCTAGAAATGGTAATTTGGTTGTTACCTACGTAATGTTTAGGGGGTTGCAGAAAAGCGTTACGGCATGTTACATGGAGGGAGGGGGGGTCAAGAATCTTAAAAAATTGTGTTAAGTAATACTTGAACGCTCCCATTCCAAATTTAAATCCTTTCCAACATTAATGTAATGCCAATATTTAAGAAACGCTGCATCACTGTTTAAGTATTTTCAGTGGAAACCGCTCAATAACAATTTAACTTTCATACTGTAAAGGTTAACAACTATTGTTCATTACCTAATCTCGGCATTTTCTGTTCGTTACGTTACGGCCTGACGTTAAATATATAAATAATATAATAATAATCGACCCATTATAATTCCACTGTTGGAATATGGGTCTCCTCTCATATTGAAAGGGTTAAGGCCATAGTCTGCTACGCTGGCCAAGCGCGGGTTGGCGGACTTCATACACCTAAGATTTTTTTTTTATGAAATATTATTTGGGTGTATTTGAACCGGTTATTGACACTATATGTTCTATCACTGACCTAATTCACTGGAGGGTGGTACTATTTAATTAAAATTTGACTTATTACCACTGTACTATACCCAATATATTTCTGCTTAACAGAATCTACAACTACTTGTACATACATATTGTTATATTATATATTTTTTTGATTGCTTTAACTTTCTACAACTCTATTTCCACGTTATACTGAGAAAATTTAAAGTGTATCGGCCTCCTCGAGTAGCCAGTACTTGGAAGATAGTGAACTGTGAAGCTGGCGGTTATAAAGGACGCATCTGTGACAGGTAGATGGACGACCATCAGCGACTTAGCTGATACAATTAAATTTTCCTGAAAGGTGGCAGGGAATACGGCACATCTCATGTACCCTAGACTGATACTGGGGTAGTAAAGTCCTGTAATGATGACCACATTTCAAAAAATACGTACAAATGAATAGATAACATCAAGAGAGTGGTTCAGAGCTGACGTATTGAGAGAGCTAAGGAATAGTCGACGTGGTTCAAATTAGACAAGATCTTCTTCTTATAATAATAACCATTATTATTATATCATCACGCAAGGTTCTCTACGAGCCCGGATAGGCACGAGTGTCGAATATCTTTGTATATACTTACAGACCTGACGTGCTTTACTACATTAAACTGTCTCTTTATACACTGTGCTGTTAAGTGTTAACCATCGATAGAAGAATATTGTGTCGTGGCGCTGCAGGTGTGCGCGTCCGATGTAGCAGATAGAGTAAACAATATGCGGTGATCTGCCGCGCAGTCACGTGCGTGATGCAACGCCGCAGTCGTGCGTACCGGTATTGTACGGCCACGAGTCGGGGGCATTCCGCCACTTTTGCCGTTTTCATCAAACACCCTGCATATTCCCAATGAGGTAGACAGAGGAGAGTAGGATACTTGCACAATTCATCATTGTATTTTCCATCTAATAGGGAATAAGTCGAACACCCGGCACAAATCCAGACTTACTCGTAGTGCTACAAATGGGAATTTCTAGTTAGAAATATCCAATAATACGTTTCTGTCAGTCAACTTTAAATTGGATATAAACCTATTATTTGGTCGAAGATTATGTTTCTTTTTGTTTTTTTGTAATACGTTGTTATTCTGGTAGCCTTTTTAACTGTCCACTCTTGCACATGGATCTCCTCTCAGAATGAGAAAGATGTAGACCATAATTTACCATGTTGTACAATTGCGGGTGGGAAGACTTAACACACCAAACAGAATATTATGGAGAACTTTATCGTTTCTTTGTATGTTTTTCAGTTTTAAATCTTAAGACTCATATTTCTTGTAGAGGTGCACGCAGACTTGCGCTTCAGGATTTGAGCCCGGAACCCCCAGAGTGGAAGTCCGAATTCCAAATCACTGCTTCGGCTAACTATTTAAGTGGCAGAATGGCCCACGTTGCGCAAGCGCGCGTTCCAAGTTGTTCACGTACTGTAAAATTCTAGATCGCCGTAAAACTATCCATCGCGTGGCGTTTGCACATAAAATAGCTCCCTCATTAAATATACCATAGCACTTACAACTATTGTCAGCTAGGCGTGTTGTTTATCGGCTGCGTTTTGTGATAATAGTTGTATGCAGTCTTTAACTCGACTTTGTTTGCGCAGGTTTGGTCATTGGGCCCCATTTAAGGGAGGATTTAAAATAGTATTCTAAGTAGCATTGATCCTTGGCAGGGCTTAAGCTAGTTTTTTACAAAATAAACAAATTGACTTGATAATTTCGATCAGTTTGTCTGAGTCCATAGTTGGATATAGGCCTCCCTAAAGGTGTCTTTACCCATAATCCCACTCTACGCATGCGGGTTGGACATCTCTGGGCACAGCTTCTCACACCGCTTACGCTGAACACAAAAATACAGACATAATAGAAAAGCTATACAAAAAATATTGTATACGTCTTTATTACATTACTGAAGAGCAACAACTTCATTAGCAATAAAGTTCAAATTAACACACCGTAACGTCACACATTTCTTGTCGATATAATGGTAATGAGTTAGTAATTTTTATATAAAATAAACACAAATCAGTACATTTCAAGATGGGAATGTGTTGCAATAATAACTTTAAGTATAAGCTGGCGGCGATATTGCGGCATTGCCAACAAATCGATGCCTCTCATCGATCAGCGGCCCTGCGATCATTATGCTTACCTTCCTAACAGTTACACGCTGTTTTGAAAGTTACAAGCATTACCGCGATAAATAATGTTTGTACATGAAACAAGTCAATATTGCGCCTGCGATGCCAACAGGGACGCGAATGGAAATCGTCTTTACTATTCTCATAATATCATCATGACTGATTCCTTACGAGTGCAAAATATCGTTCTGCTTACAGACTTTTATGTGCTTTTTTAATTTAATGACTTTTCATGCCTCGCTGGTCGTGTTGGTTGCAAGTGCGACTGTCGATTGGGAGGTCTCGGGTTGGATTCCTGGGTCGAACACTACAAAAAAATTTTAATTTAGATTTTCTAGTAGTGGTTCGGAGTCTGGATATGTGCCCGATGCATGGCAATAGGCTTACCACCTATTCCATAGCAGGACGTAAACGTAACTGGTGAAACGTGGAAGTGTTCTGCATTCCTCTGCCTACCTCTTCGGGGATTACGTTTTCATACACGTATGTCAGTTTTAAAGGTGTCTTTACCTGGACTGTGAACGACCTGGCATTAAGATATAAATATAACGAATTCTTAACGGATTAAAATGTTAGGTTGTAACTTTAATTGGACGGAGTAAATGTACCAGTAATTCAACAGAACCTTGAGGTTAGATGTAGTTATGCCAATTCGTGAGCATTGACTATCGAGTGTGAGCGAGCCAGTTCTAGTTGTAGGTGAGGAAATAATTGTAGAGTATAAAATTAAAACTGCAATGATGCTAATTAGCGGTGAGCGCCGCTTCATGGAGCAGCGCCATTAGCGGCGGAACGCTGGTTCATGGGGAAGTCGTGCTGAAGAAAATTATAATCGCCCATATTGTTGTGGAGCCGTACGTTAAGTACGTAAGCCGTAAGTTACGAGTCGTAAGCGGGAAAGTTAAAATTAAATTCGAAAGTTAAACTTGACATTCTACATTAAAATTTATAAATTTAATTTATTATTATATTTTATAATTTGGATAAACTTATAAATATTACATAATATTGTCACTTGTAATAAAAAAAAATATTGATTTTTTGTGTGTATTACAGTCAAAAATATTCAACACATACATAAATGCTTATCAGCTAAGACTGCCCATTCATGATTTGTCTATTTCGGTAACATTTGCTGCATCGTCTTTATCTTTCCTCGATAAGTCGCCATTTACTATGATTATATCTATGGAACTAAAATATTTATATGAAATGCGATAAATCTATAGGACTATTTACATGAAATCATATGAATTTTAGAGCTTATAATATAAAATCGATTATGAATGGCGTGATATAAATAAAACACTAATCTTTTCAATTTTATATACTTTTATATACCTACCTTTGTAAATATATGACCTATTTACACTGTAAAGATAAAGGCATATGGCAGTCAGTGCTCTCTACTCTACCTGGCATGACGTTACTATA
This sequence comes from Microceris scylla, assembly GCA_018245595.1. Lineage (NCBI taxonomy): Eukaryota > Metazoa > Arthropoda > Insecta > Lepidoptera > Hesperiidae > Microceris > Microceris scylla. The sequence continues at coordinate 9,700 of DWDT01005807.1, forward strand.
ATAATAATCATTTATATAAATCGCTCATTGTGTCTCTTCACGCCACAGCGCGATAAGTAATCGATATTGGCGGAGAGATGACAGCTCACGTTGTTTGAGCAATTCGCGGCGTTGGAGACACTCCTCCTCAGCCGGCTTTTGTCATCGTCTGCCGAGCTAAGCACACGTAGCTATATAGGGAACCAAATGAGATCAGCTTAGCTTATCAAATTATATAACTGGAGCACTATACAACCGCTGCTGTTTAGCAGCAGTTTGTGGAGGTCTCGGTGAAATTAAATTAGTGTTGATACAAGAATGGTAGTAGTGAAAAAATTGGCCATAAAGCTCTTGAACGTTTGTTATATTACATCCCAAATACACGTCTCCATGTGACCTTAGATGATCTCGTCTAAGCGCTCTATGACTCTTAATCAAAAACTAAGTAAATACTTATAATGACGAGTCTTAT